>ML776792.1:664104-687382 GCA_009831015.1 Picea engelmannii
TCCCCTTTTGTGGATTGATCATGTCGGGCATTGTAATTGACCAAATCCCCTTTTGCGGATTGGTCAAACCCTAATTGTATTATGCAAATTAAGAAGTCGCCCCCCAAGCCTAATTAAAGTGGTTTTAACCACTAAGAAGACAATTCTGCCCTGCCTAGTGAAGAGACACCTTTCCAGCACCTGCCAACCAATATAAATAAAGGAAGCCAATGCCTCATTATCTCACTCACTCATTCAATCATCAAGTGCGCAAGTTTGGTAGCTACAGTTGGGAGAAGAAGGAAGAGAGAGGTGCATTGCTCAGTGTTGGATATTCTCTAGTGTTTTGGTTTATTGTCTTGGCATTGTATTGTGTATCTATATTAAGGAAGTTTTTGCTGGGTTTTCTCCCCCATGAGGGTTGCCCAGGATAAATGCTGTGTATCTTGTGATTGTGTTTCTCTCAGTGATCCTACCTATGTTATTGTTATCTAGTAAATTGAAAAGAAACCTAATAATAGCTCAAAACTTAACATGGTATCAGAGTGCTGAAGAGAGCACCTTTCACTGGATAAGCAAAAACGTCATTGTTGCCGTAAAAGAAAATTAGGGTTTTCTATTGAAAAGGAATTTCAACCTAAAAATCATCACGGAAGTGCGCCCTAGCCTAGCGAACTCTTTGGCAGCCTCAGTGCACTTTTTTAGCATACGGAACTCCCGAAAAGTGAAACCCTAGTTTTCACTCGTAACAGAAAACCAGGAAACTAGAACCAGTACTAGAAGTACCAGTCTAGAATTCCGTTGGCCTAGTTTGAAGGGGAAAAAATTGGATTTTCTGAAATTTGACTGCACCATGCTACTTGCCTAAGCCAAACGCACCTCTTGGTTAGTTCATAATTAAATTCTGAGCATTTTCAATTTTTGGTCATTTTCCTAGCTCAAGGTCAAGATATTTGCAAGCACTAAGCTTGTTGACAAGCTAGAAGGTGTGGAAAACTTCCGTGCCTGGAAGTATAGGATTGCACTCATTTTTGAAGAGAATGACCTAGCAAGATTCATTAAAGAAGATGTACTAGAACCTATCGATGCTGCAACTAAAGCAAAACACCAAAAGGACATCGTTAGGGCCAAAAAAATCATTGCAGACTCTATTAAAGATCACCTGATTCTTCAAGTGGCTTTGAAGAAAACTCCAAAAGAAATGTTTGATTCCCTAACCAGAATGTATGAAGGAAAGAACATCAATCGAAAGATGAATCTAAGAACTCGACTCAAAAGCACAAGGATGTAGAAAGGAGAAACAATTCAAGAATATTTCTCTAGAATATCACAATTCATGGAACATCTAGAAGCAATTGGAGACACCCTAGATGAGGATGAACTCATAATGACAACTCTTAATGGTCTCACAAGACCTTGGGGTGCATTCATCCAAACTATTTGTGTCGGAAAGGAGAAACTACACTTTGATAGTCTTTGGGATGAATTTGTTCAAGAAGAAGCAAGAGTAGCTAATCGAGAAACAATACTATCAAGAGATGAAGATCAAGCCCTAACTACCTATACTAAAGGAGGAAGGAAGAGGTCTTACTTCCAGAAAGATACCCATCAACATAAGGAGTCTTACTCCCCAAACAAATTCATCCATAAAGAATCTCACCCTCCAAGGAGATTCCAGAAGTTTCAGAGAGGTCAAAGACGAGAAAAAGATTTCTCATCCTACCAATGTTACCATTGTGACAAGATGGGACACATTGCTAAAAATTGTCTAGCTAGAAGAGAAGAATACAAGAAGAGAAACAAAAGGCACCATGCCCATACAGTTGAAGATGAAGAACCACCCACAAAGATAATAAAAGAACAGTTTGAAGACTATGTCTTAATCTCTGCCCTCTCAGGATCAGTGTCACCTGGTGAGGACACTTGGCTCATAGATAGTGGTGCTTCCAAGCACATGACAGGTCAAAGAGACATTCTCTCTCGCCTTACAGAAAAGAACTTTCCCCAGAATGTTACACTTGGAGATGATTACCAGTACCCTATCAAAGGAGTAGCAGAATCGAATTACAAACTTGATTCAGGGACCCCAATGATGATGAAGGATGTACTATATGTACCAGGTTTGACAAAGAACTTACTTTCTATATCAACTTTAGATAAGAAAGGCTTCAGAGTTGCTTTCATAGATGGAGAAGTTCTCATGTGGCCCAAAGGAAAAACCATAGAAGAAGCAATTGTTATTGGAAAAGAAGAAGGTGTCTTGTATAAGCTAAAAGGTCACTTAGAAGCAGCCTTGACTCATTCCATTGAGAATCCATGTGAACTTTGGCATAGAATACTAGCTCAGATCAACTACAAAACATTAGCATATGTAAGCAAGGCAGTCACAAGCCTACCGGAACTCAAAGAGAATCATTAAGGTGTGTGCAACAGATGTGCACAAGGAAAGAACATCAAGAACCCTTTCCCAAAAAGAGACAGTAAAGCAGAAGGAGTCCTAGAGCTCATTCACTTAGATGTATGTGGCCCAATGCCATCAACCTCCATCAATGGATATGTATACTATGTGTCCTTTATTGATGACTATTCTCGCAAAACTTGGGTTTATTTTTTGAAATCAAAAGATGAAGTGTTCAGAAAATTCAAGGAATTCAAAGCCTTGATAGAGAATCTATCTGAAAGAAATATCAAGATACTCAGGTAGGATAATGGAGGAGAATTCACCTCAAAAGAGTTTGTAAACTTTTGTAAAGAAGCCGGGATCAAGAGGGAGCTCACCACTCCCTACAATCCTCAACAAAATGTTGTAGCAGAAAGAAAGAACAGAACTATAATGGAAGCAGTGAAGACTATGATCCATGATCAAGATATTCCAATGCACTTATGGGCAGAAGTAGCAAGAACAACAATGTATGTACAAAACAGATTATCCCATAGTGCACTTGGGTTCAAAACCCTCGAAGAGATGTTCTCCGGAAAGAAGCCAGAAGTAAGCCATCTCAAAATATTTGGTTGTCCAGTATTTGTACACATTCCGAAAGAAAAGAGAACCAAGTTGGACCCTTCAGGAAAGAAGGGAATATTTATTGGATACTGTGAGGTCTCCAAGGCCTTCAGAATTTATATACCAGGTTACCATCATATTGAGATCAACAGAGATGTAACCTTTGATGAAGATGCAATACTCAAGAAATCAAGAAGATGCCAGCTTGAAGTAGTATATGAAGAAGAACATGTAGCTCCCAGAGTTGCAGAACTAGTGAGGGAAGTCATAACTTCCCATGATGAGGAGATTCCAGAAGATCATGACATAATAGAATCTCAAGAACCTCCCCAAATGATGATCTCCCACAAGAGAAAGCCAACTCGGGAAAGGGAACTTATTCAAGATGGAGAAAAGTATAATGTTCTCGAAGGAACCATGAAACAATTCAAGAAACCCAAGCCATTCTCCAGTTACATGGATTTGATGTTTGATCTCTTAGAGAAGGAGCCTACTTGCTTTGAAGAAGCCGTTCAAAAGAAAGAATGGGAAGATGCCATGAAAGAAGAATACCAATCCATTATAAAGAATGATGTGGGGGAAATAGTTCCCAGACCAAAGAGCAAGGATGTGGTACTTTCCAAATGGCTATACAAGATAAAACATGCTGCTGATGGACGTATTGAGAAATATAAAGTAAGATTTGTAGCTCGTGGATTTTCTCAAAAGGAAGGCATTGACTATGAAGAGACATTTGCTCTTGTAGCCAGATACACTTCAATCATAACCATCATAGCCCTTGCAACTAAGATGAAATGGAAGTTACACCAGATGGACGTGAAAACAACTTTCTTAAATGGTGTCGTAGAAGAAGAAGTGTATATAGAACAACCTCAAGGGTTTGAAGTTGAAGAGAATAAGACTCATGTATGCAGATTGAAGAAGGCTCTGTACGGATTGAAACAAGCTCCTAGAGATTGGTATGGAAGAATTGACAGTTTCTTGACGAGCTTGGGCTTTACCAAGAGTAAAGCTGACTGTAACCTTTACTTCAAGGTTATGAATGATGAGCTTGTTATATTACTGTTGTATGTGGACGACTTATTTCTAACTGGAGAAGAAAAGCTCATCACTGATTGTAAGAAGTAGCTCGCTATAGAATTTGAGATGAAAGACCTTGGCCTAATGCACTATTTCTTAGGTCTTGAGGTCTGGCAGAGCCCAGAGAAGATCTTCCTTAATTAAGGGAAGTATGCAGTTGAAATACTGAAGAGGTTTGATATGTTGGAGTGTAAATCCATGAACACACCCATGGAAACTAAGTTGAAGCTCCTGGTAGACACTTCGTTAGAATTGGTTGATGCTACACTGTACAGACAAATCATTGGATCGTTGATGTATTTGACGAATACCAGGCCAAATATATGTTTTGTTGTAAACACCTTGAGTCAATTTTTGGTAGAACCCAGAAGTGTTCACATTGTTGCGGCAAAACATGTGATGAGATACCTTAAGGGTACATTGGATTTTGGTCTCAGTTATAACAGAGATCAAGACTTCAGATTGAGTGGATATATTGATTCAGAATGGGTTGGAAGTGTCTCTGACAGAAAGAGCACCTTAGGATGTTATTTCAGTCTGGGGTCAACAATGATCTTATGGAAGAGTAGGAAGCAATCAAGTATTGCTCTCAGTACGATAGAAGCGGAATACATTGCTACATGTTCCGCCAGTTGTGAAGCCATATGGCTTCAGAAATTGTTGATAGGTCTATTTGATCTGGAGATGGAAGCAACTGTGATTCTATGTGATAACCAGAGTTGCATAAAGATGACAGAGAACCCTGTGTTCCATGACAAGTCAAAACACATAGAGATCTGATATCATTACATTCGTGATATGGTGTAGAAAGGAGCCATAAAGCTCCAGTATGTTGGCACAAATGAACATGTTGCTGATGTGTTGACCAAGTCTTTGTCTCGTGTAAAGTTTGAGCACTTTCGAGACAAGCTTGGTGTAGTCCGAAAGGATCTCCCTCGAAAGGGGGAGTAGTGTTGATGCCAGCCTTGTGCTGAACATTTCCGGCTTCGTGTTGATGTTGTTGTGATGCCAGCCTTGTGCTGAAGATTTCTAGCTTCATGCTGATGTTTTTGTGATGCCAGCTTCGTGCCGAAGATTTCCAGCTTCGTGTTGATGTTGTTGATATGCCAGCTTCGTGCTAATATTGTTGAGATGCCAACTTCGTGCTGAAGATTTCCAGCATAGTGTTGATTTTGATGATGCTCCAATCTTCGTGATGTGATGCTACTATTGTTGATGTTGTATCAACCTTGTGCAGTTATTGATGATGATGATGTATTAGTGTTATACTAATCCATGTTGATGCAGATGATGATGATGCCATTCCAGCTCCTTGTTGTGGATGATGAGAAAAACTTCCGATGATTTATAGATATGCCAATCAGTGTTCCAGATACTGTTGATGTTGCTGCCCTCTCTCTCTCTGGATGATGTTGTAGAATACCCTTCTTGTTAAGGGGGAGTGTTGAAATATTGTAACTGCAAAGCGTATTCTATTTATTTACTGAGTCATTATTCATTAGATCAATCCCCTTTTGTGGATTGATCATGTCAGGCATTGTAATTGACCAAATCCCCTTTTGCGGATTGGTCAATTCCTAATTGTATTATGCAAATTGAGAAGTTGGCCCCCAGGCCTAATTAAAGTGGTTTTAACCACTAAGAAGACAACTCGGCCCTGCCCAGTGAAGAGACACCTTTCCAGTACCTACCAGCCAGTATAAATAAAGGAAGCCAACGCCTCATTATCTCACTCACTCATTCGCTCATCAAGTGTGCAAGTTTGGTGGCTGCAGTTTGGAGAAGAAGGAAGAGAGAGGCACATTGATCAGTGTTGGATATTCTCTAGTGTTTTGGTTTATTGTCTTGGCATTGTATTGGCTATCTATATTAATGAAGTTTTTGTTGGGTTTTCTTCCCCATGAGGGTTTCCTAGGATAAATGTTGTGTATCTTGTGATTGTGTCTCTCTCAGTGATCCTACCTATGCTATTGTTATCTAGTAAATTGAAAAGAAACCTAATAATGGCTCAAAACTTAACACATAAGTCATCTAGGTCAAAAGGTGTCAAACCATATGGATAACAAGAATTGCCTTAGAGTCCAAAGATTTACATTGGATGGTAATCAACTAAAGCCGAGCTGTCAAAAGTAGACTTCATTATCATAGCTAACTAATGGGATGTGTGTAATTTTCTCGAAGGAAGACCTGTTTAACATTATTTTGGGGTTGCATAGTTGTTGGTCTTTGTAGGGATTTGTCTCATCAGAATATGTAACACTCTTGGTTGGGCCCCTTAGATGGAAAAGAACAATTTTGAGACTTGTGGATGGTTAGACAACATCATAGGGATGTATGGAGTATTATTTGGGTCTCTGAGAACACCTGTTTTGAAGTTGATTCAGTAGGACAACTTTTAACAATTAATCTGCCAGCCTTCATCTTGGACTTTTGATTGCTTTTAAATCCAAATCAAATTGCGCAAATGGCAGTCAGAATAGTATGGGAGATACAGATTCTCTCGAGTTTTATACCAAGACTGATATATTTCATCTGCTTGGCTATGTTTTTAGAGGGAGCAAGTTTGACTTCGGTGTAGCCAACTAGTGATATCCTTGATGTAGTCAGATTGTTCTTTATTGTTCAAAAAATGTCAAATTTCTTAAAGATTAAGATACAATACCAAGAGCTTTATTACAAAACATTGAATTCAGGAGGGTATGGTAGTTTGGAAATTTTCCCCTTCAATTCAAATAGAGCCAATGGGAGGGCTACTTTTTCAATTTGGCCTTTATGACCGTAGTCTCACCTAGTTTGTTGGCATGTATTTAGATGTACCTGCTTGTATAAGTCGGTATATAATATATCATACTTCAAGATGTGGTTTTTAAAATTATCAAAATAATGCTTTGGTATTACAGTAACTTTACTAGTATAGGCAGTAACTTTGTGTGATAATCTGGTTGCTTCTGCTGTTACATATGCAGCTCTTTTAATTATATATTTCTGCCTTCTAGGCTTTAAGTATTGGTATGCAAAAAAAAACATAAATAGAGTTCCTTGAATCATTTCTGTTTCATTATCCTTTCCTTCCAACTGTCCACTAAAAGGCTCAAGATTCGCTGGCACCTGAGTCAAATTTCTGAAATATTTTCTGGTACCATACTTTTGAGCATTTGTCATATTTTTGACTTGATTCATATGTCTTCAAGGTGCTAGTCTAGGGAAGGTATCTTCTTTGTAAATGAAACAATGGTAAATCCATCTCTGAAGGTGATTGAGGTTCCAGTTCCTTGTCACTTATAATGTGCTGCATTGTTAAGGGCCATGCAGTACTTTGTAAATCTGAAGCCTTCTAAGAAAATTAGCCATGAAAGTTGTATTCATAGTAACTAAAAGCAGTAATTGTATGGACTCATCCATGCATCCAAAACATCTGAAGAGGCAAATAGAGTTATTAGAAACCTAGGCAATCCGCTGTGAATAAGATTCAGTCCAGAGTGCATGACAATTATGTGCGATTCCAAGATTATTTCTACTTTCATTCTGCCATTGGTTATTTCTACTTTCATTTCTCCCACTGGTTATTTCTAGTTTCTATGATCAAGTATTAAAAGTTGCTTTGGACTGGTTTATTTTACTAGCTTTGACACGGTTAGCGAGCCTAACCCTAGCTCTCAATCATAACTGGGATGGAATGAACAAATGTAAGTACTCAGTACACCTTATTTTACTAAACAGCACGTGTGGATAGTAAAAAGTGTTTGTGTAACCAAAGTTCCATCAATAAATGCAGTGGAGTGAAGTGGTGACATGGGATCGTAGCTCACTGGTGTACTTTTTGATGTAAAATTTCTACTTATGGGTTTAATATAAGATGCATTTTCAAATAAAAAAGAAAAAAAATACAAACACAGTGGAGGACCTTGATGCGTGTCTGCATCATAACTATTTAAGAGATCAAACTCATCAAGTCGATGTTTTGATTTTTAAATATAATTTATTGGCTGTTATCAGACCTGTTCTTGAAAAGATTAAAAATTTAATTTTTAAATTGAGGTATAAATTGATGTTGTTTCATGAATCCCTTTTTCCTTTTTTCTGATATTCCAGAAATTTCAGATTTGTTGAACACATATGCCTTCTTGCAGCAAAATATGACATTGCTATATCAACTTCTTGTGGAGGGCTTGATTTTATTGTGGTGGAAACTACCTCTGCTGCCCAGTCGTGTGTTGAACTATTGCGCAGCAAGAACCTTGGTATTGCAACATTTATGATACTTGTAAGTTGTTATCTGTAAACCAGACATAAGAATTTTGCCCCTTTTTTCGAGGAACTACTTATATTACATAAAAAACAATCTGTACAAAGGAGAGTAATGTATAATAAATCATCTATGCGTTATTGATGTTATGGCTGCAATAAAGTCCAACTAAGCCATAGCTGATAATGTGCACTCTTGCATTCTGTTATACAAAATTAAGAGGATGAAACACAAATTTGCTGTTTTTTTGTCTACCGGAACATTGTTCATGTATTCAACCATACAGAATATGCTATTAAAACCCATTGAAATTTTCTTAAAGCAATACAGTTGGCAAAAAGTAATATTCCTTTGGACCAAGTAATGCTTAACTTGTCTTGGATCATTTGATCTCATTGGCATTAAGCGGATGTTTTGTTTTATATATTATAATTTTTCTTGATTCTAAAGGTTCATAGGATCATCGTATCTTTTCCTTATAATTTTTCTGTTCGTTGATAGCGTGCACACTGCAAACAAAATTGCAGCATCAATTGAAGGTTCTGTTGCAATCTCAATGGTGTGTGGTTCTTCCTAAAGGTCTCTTTTGCCATGCATTTTGACTTGGTTTCACATGGGCCGGGGTAAGGCCACCCCACAGATTATAGAGAAAAGGGGAAGGATCATATATACTCCCACCACCCACCATCAATATTTAGGTATGAAAACATGTTCTATACTGTTCGCTACTCATGGCCTGCCTCCATTGCTACTGCACGGCTCTACATTCCCACATAACACCATTTTCTATCCTGTTTGAGCCTAGAACCTACTCTTGTTGCAGCCTATCTAAGAGCTTATATCAGCAGCTGGAATATCTATTTAAAGTGAAGTTTCCTTTGATAGCTATCTCCTATATTTACGCTTCTGCATCCTAGATTTGTCGGTCATGCAGTATGACTTGTCTTAAACATATACTGTGGGATCTTAGTGTTAGCAACATAAGGAATCATATTTATCGTCTTTTTATGAATGATGCATTATGTTATCGCACAAGTTGTAGGTTGGGAAAAACCTGTCCCAACCACCAAATGGCGACAACTAAGAGGTCACCTACCCACTGTCACCTTAGGCAGGTGTCCCCGTCACTTTAGAGGTGAGATAGTCACCTCAAGGTGGGAATCCCAGTGACCCTAGGGGAATGAGATGGAAAAAGATGAAGATGGAGATGAGTCCCTAAAGGTCAATTCTAAGTGGTGTGAAGGTCTTGGAATGGAGTCTTGGGAAGGTCTAAGGGTTGCCAAGTATGTTGAGTTACGAGTAACATGCAAATGGTGAAATACCTGCCTGAGACACAAGCAAAACAAGCATTTATTGCAATATAATCAATTGGACAAGCAAGTTAAGCTTGCTGTCCCTAATAGCAGCTGTTAGTAACAATGTATATCAATGATAAAATGGCACCATAAGCTGCAAGATAGATGCTAGAAATCGAGTGAAAGATACAAGAGAAAGACTAGCTATATACTAGCAAAACTCAAGATTAAAGACCAAGATACTAGCATGAAAAGACAAGGCTGTTGTAAACACTTTTCTGCAACAAATTATATCAGCCTTATGGCTGTAACAATCAATGTGTTACAGCAAGAAAATCAGCCACTAAAACTCCTCCAAACTTTGCCAAAAAGTGCACTAGAGCAAGTAAGACAAGTGTGCAAAATTTGGGCAATTTCCAATGGTTGATTAGAGAGTTATTCAAGCAATTAAGTTAGGGTTTCTGCAGACCTAATGGCTGAAGATGCAAATTTGTAACAGCAGCAAGAACCATCCTTTTGATGGGGATGTCCTTGTGGCTATGAGGTGCCTTAAGCACAAGGAACACAATCCAAGTTGCAAAAAGTAAATATGACATGGAATTACGTTTCCCAATGCAATATTTTGTTTCTTCAATGCAAGACTAGTGTCTTTAGTTATGGGTTAATGGGGTCAAAAAGAAAGAGCTAGGATTGCTAGATTCTTGGGGGTGTAAATCCTCTTACTTCCCAAGGTAAGTAACCTAGCTAGGGTTTGAAGATGAGGGGTGTAAATCCTCTTACTTCCTCAACAAAGCCCTTGCAAAATAACTTTAAAAGCTTGATAAAATAATGGAAACTAGGATAGGGGTGTATATCCTCATACTCCCTATCTAGCCTTGGCCAAACAATCTTATCTTGAATTATCAATGATAATAACAAAGTAGAAACCATACCATTCAAGAAAAAGCATTTAACATGCCGAAGTAAACCTCACAATAGCAAGAAAATGACCTCCTAGAGATAGCGCACCATCATCATCATCAACCATAACCAAAAAAACATTATTCCATGGCACAAAAGGCAAAATACTCCAGGTGTAACGAAAATTTCAGTCCAAGTACTTCTCACAAGAGGGAGAGTTATGTTAAAATGAGATCTTATGATCTCTTATTTATATAAAATGTCACTAAGATAGTTTGTCCACATAATTAAGGGTAAACCACAAGACTAGGGGTCAACAACGCTAATCTTGCCCCTTTTACAAAGCAATAGTAAACAATTCACTTTAATTTCACTTTTGCACAAAGAAAAAGCCCTAGTTATAAGGACGCCATCCCTTTAGGGGATGTTTTGGCACTAGGAGAAGGTTGTTGGTGATGGAGGAGTGTAGAAAGGCTTTCCAAAGCCACATGTCAAGCATCCAAACAACTTCCTTCATGATCAAGGTTCAAGCCCCTCAAAACGTCCTTGTGCCAATGCATGTCAACCTCACCACCAAACCCTAACCCTCCTAGGTGATGTCATGCCTCTAAAGGTGAGGTTTTGCCTCTCCTAGGAAAAACGTTTGGCACGTGGGGGCTAGGTTATGTCGTCCAAATCATCTTCTAGGCCYTCAAAGTTTGATCTCTCTCATCCGGCATGTAGGCCCTTGGCGTCCACATGTGGGCTTCAAGCCCCATGGAAGCCCAAACTAGGCTTGTTTTTACAAAACTGTCCACCAACTAGGTCCTGCAAAGACAAATAAGCACGCCCTCCAAGGATCTCAAGTCATAACATCATGATAAGTGAATCCAATCAATAAATGAGCCACCTAAGCATGTGCATCAAAGATCACTATGTCAAACAATTAAGTGCTCAAAGACATTATGTGACTTGTCAAGCTTGAATATGGGAGGGTTGACGAGGTGTCCTATTGGTAAGATCTTTCCCTAGGTCAAGGAGAGTGTCCAAGAGATCCCTCAATGGCATAGGGCTCATGACATACAAGGGGTCGTAGTGTCTCATTCATGGGTGCCTTTGTAGAGGGTGTGTGGTACCTTCATTTGCAATGCACTTTTTCCAAGCCCATTATTTTGCCATTCTTTGTTTCTTTCATATATTTAAGGAAAAGTTGAAGGCCACTTTCCTGGCGTGGTGTCTAGATAATGACTGTGTCACCCACAAATACCTAATGGAAGTGAGAAGGTTGACTCGTGATGAGACCCCCTTCTCTCAACCATGCAACTAAGAGCCATTACCCTGCCTTGGTGACCAGATGATGGTAATGTCATACCACTAGATATTCATTGACATGATAGGTCGGCTCGTGATAAGACCTCCTATCCTCCAACTAACCTTTTAAGCATTCTTAATCATGTTTCTTGTGGGTCCCCCTTTTCTCAAAGATAAGCGTTTCATTGCTTTCTTGGGTGATCCTTGGTCGAAGCATCTAGAAGGTTTATACATAGGCTTTTATCTTTTACCCAACATCAATCCCTCTGGGCCTTCAACCCCTTCATTCCCATAGAATGAGGGACAACCCCTTCTTGGGTCAATACACCCCAAAATCCCAGGAGATAAGGAAATGGGGGGAAATAATGATGGAAAGTGATAAGTATGGTTGGGAACTGTACGATAGCTCTTCAAGGGAGTTCCTAGTAGCAAACCCATCCCCAAGGAAGACCACTTACTAGGGCACAATGTCAACCACCAAGGTGAAGCAGGGCAAAAGCCATAATGTCCAGGCATATATCATGAAATCTAAAGCAATCTAAGATACAACATACTTAAATGCCTCAAATATTGAAATGATGCTCACCATAATATTGACTTGTACCTCATGGAGCAAGGCCCACTGACTTTCGGAAGCCAGCTAGTGTGGTGGATTCCATCTGAAAATTTGCGACCTCTGTGGTGGTGAGAAGGGTCTCCATCTGTGCAAAAGGATACTGCTAGTCATGTAGTCTCTTGGCACTCCATTTCTGCAACCTGAGGGCCTCGAGACATAATCTCCTTGGTTATCCACAAAATGGGGATAACACATTAAATGACTAAAGTATATCTCGAGAGGAGAGTAATAAATAGATATATTGATGGAACTAGCATTGATATTATAATATATCTTGCTTAAATATTGGATATATTAAATAATTTTTGACAGAAGAAGATTCAGTAATCTTTTGTCTCTAGTGAAACCTTTTTTACAGTGTTTTTACAATGTGTCTCAAGAATTTGATAATACAAAATTCAAACAGCATTGTTTGTTTTGGATTATATTTTCTCCCATGTTTTCAACCTGTTTGAATAATGATAACATGCGTATTCAGTCCTTGATAGAGAAATGGCCCATATTGGAATGGCATACTTTTCCATAAAAAAAATCCTACCAAAGCTGCCTTGCAGCCTAGTCAAAAGGCACATGAGTTTCGAAAAATTACAAGAACATTCACGTGCCCATGAAACTCCACCTGCTGGAATGTGGCAAAATCTTCAACGTTTTTGAAGTCAGTGAAATCATAGACCATCAAGTTTTAAAAATACTATACTGAAATTTATTCTAAATGCAAAAATTAAATTATAGCCTGCCTGTCATAAAACATTAAGTTAAAAGTATAGTTTACCTTCATTTTATTATTTGAGTTGTGATTGTCCATAAAGTTGACATTGGTGTTCTTGAAGAGGCATTTCATTAAGTATCTTTTATATCGAAGCCAAAAATCTCAGACATTTTTGGAGTTTCGAGCCATTTCTAGAGTGCATTAATTGATTTCAGTTATTCTTGCCTCTCGACTGGATAGTAGACTTAAGGACATATGCTCTCAAGCTTTTGCTCATTATAGTTTCATTCTTCAAACAATTATTTGGGAATTGATTGAAGAAGTAAAATACTGAACGTAAATAGTTATGGCTCAATTGTCACAATACGTCAATGTTATCTACTCAACATCAGTTATATTGTTAGACAATCTCAGCATTTGTTAAATGATTCAGATGCTAGACACGGCTAGCCATCTATTTTAAGAGATTTGACCTAGAACGTGGTTGTTGTCTATTGTTGCCGAAGATTATAGAAAAGCTATAGCTTCGTTGCAAGCTATAAGGACAAAATTAAGACTTTTGAATATATGATGTTTACAGAATTCATTGTCTTGAAATTTTAAAAGTTTAAACTTTAAAATATGAATACATAATGGTCAGGGATTGTGGACTCTATTAATTTTTTATGCAATTTGAATTGAAATTTGAAACTGAATTTAAATACAAATATTAATGGTTTTGAATTTTATTCTCTAATTTTTCCATCTTCCTGTAATTTCCTGTACCAAAAATGTTCTGATGTATTCTCTATCTGTTTTTTAATTTACTTTAATTTAATTGGTTTTTACAATTTGCAATGTACGTCTCAAATTTCGTTACTATGCTCCGTTGAGGTAGCAAATACCTATTCCTAACTTTCTGAAGACCTGGGAAGATAAATATTTAGCATGATGCTCATTTTGCATGTTATGCAACCATATTCCTTTATCCGAAGAGTTGAAATCTCTAAAATGCTGTGGTCTGAAGCCATAGGGCTCTCGACTGAAATAATGTTGATAGAGAGTCACTTTCATGTCATCTCTTCCTTTGACTGTTCTAAATCAGAAAAGTAATCCTGTATTTCAGGAGAGAACTAGAAATGGTGTCTAACTTATGCTTATAATGTAGGTTTCTCATTGAACAGTATTCTTATGGAGATTGCAAGTCAATCACTTTTAGAGAAATGGTTTACAATTTGTTTTTCTTCCTCGTTTTTAAGGTGAAACTTGTTTTGGAGATTTCCCTAGGGCGCTGAATGTTGATCTGGCATATGTGGGCTTCCGATGTGGCTAAATCTCAATATTTTAGTTTTAATTCCAGAATTGATAGGCTGTATTATGAGAAATTTGATATTTTGTTTTGTGTTTATTATTCAGGAAAAGCAAGAAAACCATCTACCCAGATTGAAGGAGAAAGTTAAAACACCTGAAGGAGTTCCACGCTTATTTGACTTAATTACTGTTCAGGAAGAACGTCTTAAGTTAGCATTCTTTGCTGCACTGGGAAATACTGTTGTAGCAAAAGATCTCGACCAGGTAGTATCTACAAACATTGTTTATTTGGAATGTTTCTACCTGCAAGGCTCTATCTAATATGAGGTCTGATTTCACGAATGTCTTTGCTCATATCTCGAATGTCTTTGAAATGAAACAGAAGTTTGCATGGATATATTGTGCTTAATAGCACTCATTCTAGTGGGGAAATCATCATTTTTGTCTTGTTGCATTTGGAGGCCATTTAACCATAATACTCGCTTTCTTTATACTGATTTCTCGAACCTTTTATCTTGAGGGTATTCCAGAGATGATATAAATTTGAAAACAGTCTGATAATTCTCTCATTTTGCTATGCTTTCTCAGGCCACAAGAATTGCATATGGTCCAGACAAGGATTTCAGGCGTGTGGTCACATTGGATGGTGCAGTTTTTGAGAAGTCTGGTACAATGAGTGGTGGTGGGGGAAAGCCCCAGGGTGGTAAGATGGGAACATCCATTCGGTCTTGTAGTGTTTCTGGAGAAGCTATTGCAAACGCTGAAAAGGAACTTGAAAACTTGGTTGAACAACTGAAAATCATACGGCAAAGGATAAGTAGTGCCGTGAAGCAGTATCAAGGAGCTGAAAAGGCCATGTCACATTTGGAGTTGGAAATAGCCAAGGCTCGAATGGAGGTCTGGGGACTAGATATACGTATTCTTTTATATCTATTATGGCGTGGCTTGAAGATGTACTTGTTATATGCTAGAATTGGAAACAAAAAATGTTTACCTTGATGCTTATGTTGGTTTATCTTGTGTGCTAATTGCAGATAGAAGGATTGAGTGCTAGGCATGCGGACATTGAGAAGCAGCTTGAGTCTTTAAAGTCTGCAGCACAGCCATCAAAGATTGAGCTAGAAAGATTGAGAGAACTTGATCAGATTATTGCTAATGAAGAAAAGGAGCTTGCACATCTTGTAAAGGGTTCTAAAAAGCTGAAAGAGAAGGTAGAAACTGTGTTTTCAAATCCATTTTATTCTAAATCTCCCTGGTTCATCATATATGTGTAGAAGTTTCTCTCTTTCTCTCTTTTTATAAAAAAGCTAACACAAGTAAATTGTTGTTAGGCCGCTGAGCTTCAAAATAAAATAGAGAATGCAGGAGGAGAGAAATTAAAGAAACAAAAAGAGAAAGTAGCAAAACTACAGGGTGTAAGTATTGGTTTGTATTGTTTATTCGTCTACAGGAAATGCAGTTTAGGCTTTAGCTTTCAATAGCTTGTGTAATAAGTCAATCATTTCTTTTCTTATGTTGTAATTGAACAGGATATTGATAAGTCAAATACAGAAATAAATCGTCGTAAGGTTCAGATTACCACAGGCAAGAAAACACTCCAAAAATTACGGAAGGCAATTGAGGAGGGAACAAAAGAAAAGGAGAAAGCTGCTGATGAGAAAGAGAAGAAGGCAGCCAATTTCAAAGAGACCGAAGAGAAAGCAGTTTTGGTGGAGGAAAATTATAAAAAGACACAAGAGGTTTAGTTTCTATGAAAGTTATCGATTTCTCAATTCTCAGAGTTAGATGTGCATTTTTCTATGTTTATTGGAATTATAAGTAGATCGCACTACTTTAGGAGAACCTTTAGTCTCGCATTTACAAATACTAGTTGTGTTCATTTTGCACTTGTTTATGGAGGTTGAATGATTTGATACTGCAGGTACTAGACAAACATAATGAAGAGTTAGAGAAAACTAAGAAAGAGTACAATGAACTTAAGAAGATAATGGAAGAGCTGCGATCAGGGGAGGTATGTTATTCAAATCGTTTTAATGACTACTTAATTTGAAGATGCTTTAATAACCTTGAATGGGAATTCTTTTGTCATTTTCAGTTCACTTATATTTTGCATCACCTTACCTTTGTCATTGTTATATACTCTCTGAGACTACTCTACTTTAGATTTCTTTCTTTATGTTATTTTCGGCATTATCTAGAAGTTGCGTTTGCACTCCCACATTGTACTCATACTTGTTGTAGTTTTCAGTCCCATTGACCTACTGTTGTGGTCATTTGTTGGACTTAATAAAATTGTCTTATCTTATATTCATGTTAATAATTTATACATGTGGATGTTTTCTTGCGCTGATAGGTTGATGCACAATACAAATTAGAAGACATGAAGAAAATCACCAAGGATTGGGAAATGAAAGCCAAGGGTTACACGAAGAAGTTAGAAGAAATCCACAAGGCTCTTGCACAGCATATTGAGCAGTGGGTGCTATTTCCTTTCACCCAACTGATATTGGAAATTGCAGTTAAACTTGAAAAGTTTTTTTTTTGGTATTTTCACTAGTGTCTTTTTTTTTTGACTTGGTCTGTTTGCAGAATACGAAATGAAGGGATTGATCCTGCATTGCTCCAGGCGACCCTAGGAAATGAGCAATTGCTTCAACCGTGTAGTCTAGAGACAGCAATGGAAAAGGTTGCATTGTTTGAGGCTCAACTTAAGGAGTCAAAGCCAAGTCTGGACGCAATCCAAGAGTACTCTCTTTACCACCTTTTCTATTGAACTAACAACAATAGTGAATAGAATTTGAAATTATTTTTTTGTGATTTGCATCTGAGAGTCTTTTGCGATTTCCAAGGTACCGGAACAAGGCTGCTTTATATAATGAACGTGTTCAGGAACTTAATACTGTAACTCAAGAACGCGATGATCTTAAAAGACAACACGACGAGCTGCGGAAGAAACGGTATGTCTTCAAAATGACAGGGAATAGGTTAATATTACGAGATGAACTTCTAATTACGGAATCAACTTGATAATCAAATTAGGCGTTCATTCTGTTAATTCAAAGTTCATTCCGTACCATACGAGGGTTATATATATATATATATATATTTTCATTATGGGAAAAGGTCATTTGAATGCATGGCAATAAATAGGTACAAAGGCTTCTGAAATTCAATTTAATGAAGATCTTCAAACGTTGCATATTGGCACATTTTTAGATTTTGTACCTTAGGATTCCAACTCTCTAGTAATCTTTCATGGAATTGTTAGACTAGAATGCTTATATATGTTATATTCTCATTCAACTGAAGCAGCACTTTTTATAAATTCGTCTAATATTTATGCTGCATAATCATTAGGCTGGACGAGTTCATGGCGGGCTTCAATACTATTTCACTGAAGTTGAAGGAAATGTATCAGGTAAGACATCCTTGATTTTGTGACATTACCAACATGTGTTAATTTTATGAATAATCTACATGTCAAGATTTTGAGTGGTTGAATACAACATGCAGATGATCACTCTGGGGGGTGATGCCGAATTGGAGCTTGTTGACTCGTTGGACCCCTTTGCCGAAGGTGTTGTTTTCAGTGTACGCCCTCCTAAAAAGAGCTGGAAAAATATTGCTAATCTATCTGGTGGTGAAAAGGTAAACTATTAACCGTCTTAGAGTTTTGTGTTATTTATCTCTCTAAAAATCCATTTTCATAAAAACGTCATCCCCAGCTGATTGATGCAGTGAATAAAAATGCACCTTATGCCTGGTTTTCAGTCACTCCGCACCTTATGCCAGGTTTTCAGTAACTAAGTTTGAGCATGAATCCGTATTTTTCTTCCAGCAACGTGTTTATAGCTAGAATATAAGTGTCTGATGAAAAATGTGAAGAAAAATAGTAGCCGGTGTCTTATAAGGAATTGTTCAGAAGACTTTAGTCTAGAGTTTCGAGCTTTTGTTTCTGTAAACTTATGTCTCTATCTACTTATGTTTGCAGACATTAAGCTCATTGGCACTGGTCTTTGCACTTCATCATTATAAACCTACTCCTTTGTATGTTATGGATGAAATTGATGCTGCTTTAGGTGAGTTAGAAGCTTACTTCGTTTTCATGCTTTGGTATTCTGTCTTATTTGGATGTTATTGTTGTATGCTATTAGATTTATATTTCATATCCATTAGACTACCCGTACAGGAAGTTTGAGTATGCTCCGGCATAAAAGTACAAGCGCAGTTGTGAATCGTGATACTTTGAATAAACATTTTTGATATTGTGGGTCAGCTGTTCTTGATAGTAATTGGTATGGTTGGCCACTTGTCTTGAGACTTGAAAACATTATATTAACTCCAGTTTCAATTGTGATTTCTGATAATGTGAGATGGATTTAAATAGCTTAGCAAGATCATCTCTGAAAGTTACTGTCAATTGCTAAAGTAATGGAGTGATGAAGTTATGGTATTTAATGATATCATTTCAGATTTTAAGAATGTCTCGATAGTGGGCCACTACATCAAGGATCGGACTAAGGATGCTCAATTCATAATTATAAGGTAAGTGATTCTTTCTTTTCCTCCACCAAGCTGCAATGGATGTTCTCTATTGCTAGATGATAGCCAATTGATCTGTTTTTAAATGGGATCTACTTCTTATGCAGTTTGAGGAACAACATGTTCGAGTTGGCGGACAGATTGATTGGTATATACAAAACTGACAACTGCACAAAAAGTGTAACTATTGATCCAAGGAGCTTTTCTGTTAGTGCAGGTGCAAATTAAACTTTCTACGCTTAAGGTGTAGGTTCAGTTTTATACTTCGCTTATTGTAAAGTATCCATTACTCATGGGTGCTCTGGATATGTCTGATGTAACAGTTGATCGTTTAGTTTCTCATCAGAAACTTTGTAAAACTATTGTGTTTCCAATTTAAAGTATTAATTCTAATGTTTCTCTATGGGTATTTTAGAGTATGATGAAACTATGGAATGCACTTATTTGAATATAAGCTCCTTCAAAACGCAGTCAATTTCAGGATGATCTTTGCTTCGACGGTAAAACATTTTGGATTGAATACAAGCTATACAAATCACGGAAAATATTCAAGATTAAATTATTTTGTTTTCCTGGTCAAGAAGAGAAAATACGTGAAAGAAGAAAGTTGATGGATGAGGTGGTTTCATAACTGGAGTAAAGTGATTCGAAGTTACCCTATTCTATTGGATTCATTGATTCTGTAGCATTAAGAATAGCGATAACAACAAGGCAAGATGATATTCTTCAAGCAAAAAGAAATAAATTCCATATTCCTCTGTTGCTGCCACTATTGTAGAAACCCTAAACCTTCTTTAAGAGATAGAAAAGGAATCTCCTCATACAAAGTCTTCTACTCGCCGGTTAGCTGTGATGATATAGAAAATAAAAAATAACTCTGAACCTTTAAAGAAATTTGGGAGAAAAAGGAAACGGGGGAGGGAGAAGATGTTGCTCGGAAAGGTTGGGAAGCAAAGAGAATCCATTCATCCATTTAGCAGAAATATTGAATTGAATTGAAACACTAAATTTATCCAATACAGGTAAAACTGCAACATCAAAATACAAAGCACCCACACTTAGGAGACAAAACTAATCATTAATTCAATCAGCTCAGGACAAAAAATTAATCATTATTTCAATCAATAAAGTAACTCATCACAACCCAACTTAAAACTCAAACTCAAGTAAAACTTAGTTACATATATACATACATACAGATAAATTTGCAGCAACAAAACAATACGAAGGCTCATTATAGGTTTTTCACAAATAGAAAGAGGAGTAAATAATTAAATAAATAAATAAGGAAACGCACATGACTATTGCAAATTCAGAAGATAATTGAGTATAAGAGGACGGAGAAGGTAATGAAGATTTAAAAAAAAAATGGATGGAATGAATTGAATTCACTTTCATTGGAATTTTTACATTCCATTCTAAATTATTCCAACTCCAAATAATATATATAGGATAGGAGCAGGAAACTTTAAATGGATTGCGAGTAAATGCACCGTTAAAACAATCACAAACAAGAAACAAAATAGATTAAAACAATCACAAACAAGAAACAAAATAGATGGATGACAGCTGATATGGAGTTGATCAAAATATGATGTATATATGGATGATGGGTTTACTTTTGTGTTTGATAGGTTTTATAATATCAATTACATATAATGATTATCTTTTGTTAATTGACATTGATCTTATTCATGAAAATTAAAATTATTTTTTTACATTTGAAAGAATATCTATTATTTTATTTTTAATTGGGAAAATATTTTTTAATAAAAAATTTAAAAAATGATCAAATTATTATGGATATAGTAGAATTACTAAGTAATAGTAGATAAGATTTAATTGACTTTTTTTTATTATTGTTCACAATACAAAGTGTAATGTATCTATAAGGTTAAGAGTTTTATATTCTATGTAACATGTACTAGCATATATCTATCTTAACTTTGGAGTTATAAAGTATCGAGAGAAATAAAAATATTCATGTATAAATTTCTTGGTACTTATAAGATTTAGGTTTAAGATGGACCAATACTAGTTTATTATTATGCTTTTGTCAATTTTTTTTTTAAACATTAGGTGGTTGCCTTTTATTTATTTAGATTTATGTATGCACATGCTATATCTCTTCTACCTAATCATGGAGAGTGCATCTCTCTTCTCCATGCAATTATGCTTTAAGCACGATATTCTTATACCACATGATAGTTTTGATTTATATTTTGATTTATAAATAATTTGGATAAGTTTCTTAACTCAAGAACATAGGTACCTGTGTGGCTTCCTAATTCAATATATCTAACAAGCAAGTTAGACCTTAAAGTAAAGCAAACTAAAAAACAAAAGATATTTGATAAAAATATTTAAGTCAAGATCAAAGCACACACCCCACATTGTATAATTTCAAAGCATCTTAAAAGTATTATTCTTAACCCTTTATACATAAACCCGTTGAAATATTGTAACTGTGAAGAATATTCTAATTATAATTGAGTTATTATTATATAGATCAAATCCCCTTTTGTGGATTGATAATGTCAAGTCTTGTATAAGACCAAATACCCTCTTGTGAATTGGTCAAACCATATTCATAAGGTGGTATTTGAGAAGTAAGCCCCTAAGGTTTATTAAAGTGGTTTTAACCACTATTGGAAGAAGTCAACCTTGCTTGGTGAAGAGACATAACTCTATCGCCCCTTTAGCTAGAAATAAGTGAGGATGGTGCCTCATTCATTCACTCACTCACTCACTCAAAAAGTGCACATCTTTTGGAGGTAGCTGCAGTTACAAGAAGGAGAAGAGAGGAGCATGCTCAGTCTTGGATATTCTTTAGTGTTTTGGTCTAAGTCTTGGCATTGTATTGGCAATCTATTATTGAGGAAGTTTTGCTGGGTTTTCTCCCCCATGTGGGTTTCCCAGGATAAAATGTTGTGTACCATGTGTTTGTGTTTTTTCAGTGATCCTTACACTATTATTCTCTAGTAAATTGAAAAGAACTTAATAACAACTCTAAATTTAACATGGTTTCAGAGCTTGATTGAATAGAGCACCTTTCATTGGGTATCCAAAAACATCATTGTTGACGTACAAGAAAATTAGGGCTTTTTATTGGAAGGGAATTTTTGACTAAAAATCATCTAGGGAGGTGCACCCTACCCTAACACATCATTTGACAGCTTGAGCACACCTTTTCAGTGGCCAGAGCCTCCGAAAAATCAAACCCTGGTTTTGACTGGTACCAGAAAACTAGGAAACTAGAACCAATATCAGAAGTACTAACCCAAATTTGCGTAGGTCAAGTTTCAAGGGGTAAACTTGAAATTTTTGAAACTAGACAGCTCCAACGTACTCGCCTTAGCCCAACGCATCTCTTGGTAAGTTCAGATTCACTTTCTGAGCACTTTCATTTTTTGGTCATTTTCCTAGCTCCAAGTCAAGATGTCTTCAAACACCAAGCTTGTTGACAAGTTAGAAGGTGCGGAAGACTTCCGTGCCTGGAAGTACAAAATTGGACAGATTCTTGAAGAGAATGACCTTGCAAAATTCATCAAAGAAAATGTACTGGAACTTGAAGAAGATGTAGCCAAAGAGAAGTACAAGAAGGATATGGTTAGGGACAAAATGATCATTGCAGACTCCATTAAAGATCACTTTATCCCTCAAGTGTCTTCTAAGAATACTCCAAAGGATATGTTTGATGCCCTAACCATAATGTATGAAGGAAAGAACATCAACTAGAAGATGAATTTGTTGGATTATTGAGAGGGGGGGTGAATCAGTAATAACGTAATTATAATCATTTTTCTTCAAATGTTATATCAATGTAGAATTATTATCAAATAATGAGCAGTAATAAATAAACAATCACACATACACAGTACACCAGTGTTTTTCGTGGAAACCCAAATCGGGAGAAAACCACAGAATGTTTTTTCTTATATTTCTTGAAGAATTACATTCATTGGAAGCACCAATTTCCTTTGTTTTCCAGCTACAATTGGAAGGAGGCTCCAACCCCCTAGATTCTCAGACTACAACCTGAGAGAAGCTCCAACTTCCCAAATCTCTGGCTACAACCAGAAGAAGGCTACAACCCCCAATGTTCTCCGGCTACAATCGGAAGGTGGCTACAACCACCTGTCCTTGCCCCGTCCTGCCACCCTGAAGTAGAATTAGAATGATATAACCACTGTCACACTATCACTGTGAGATATACCGATGTAAACATGTACCAATAAATCTGAACCATGCATCAACCATGCATCAACCTGTAATCAACCTGTACCATAAACAAGTGCATCAACCATGCACCAACCTGTAATCAACC
>ML776792.1:688616-729995 GCA_009831015.1 Picea engelmannii
ATATTTACTTCTTATCAACCATGAAAAAACAATAATGAGTCATATTTACATCAAACACTATTGGGTCCATTACCCAAACCTTTGTGCTACGGGTCTTTCTTCAAGGGTTGACATTAATGACAACCAACCTTAATCAACAAAATTTGAGAACCCAACTCAATAATACAAAGATGCAGAAAGGAGAAACAATTCATGACTATTTCTCTAGGGTTTCTCAATTCAAGTAACAATTAGAAACAATTAGAGACGACCTAGATGAAGATGAACTCATAATGACAACTCTTAATGGTCTCACAAGACCTTGGGATGCCTTCATCCAAACTATCTATCCAAGAAAAGAAAAACTTCAATTTGATAGTCTATGGGAAGAATGTGTTCAAGAAGAAGGAAGAGTAGCCAATCAAGAAGCCGTACTATCAAGAGATGAAGATCAATCCCTAACTGCTCATACTAAAGGAGGAAAGAAAATGTCTCATTTCCAAAAGGAGACACACCCTAATAAAGAACCTCACTCTCCAAAGAGATTCGCACACTTCCATAAAGAATCTCATCCTCCAAGGAGATTCCAGAAATATCAGAAGGGGCAAAGAAAAGAAAAAAAATTCTCCTCTTATCAATGTTATCATTGTGATAAGACGAGACACATTGCTAAGAATTTTCCTTCTAGAGGAGAATAATACAAGAAGAGAAATAACAAAAGACACCATGACCATGCAGTTGAAGATGATGAGCCACCCACGAAGTCGACTAAAGAAAAGATTGGAGATTATGTTTTATTTTCTGCCCTATTAGGATTTGTGACACTTGGAGAGGATACTTGGCTCATAGACAGTGGTGCCTCTAAGCACATGACAGGTCAGAGAGACATTCTCTCTAGCCTTATAGAAAATGACTTTCCCCAGAAAGTTTCAATTGGAGATGAATATAAAGGAGTGAGAGAATCGACCTACAAACATGATTCAGGGACCCCGATGAGAATAAGGATGTACTTTATGTATTGGGTTTGACAAAGAACTTACTTTCTATCTCAACTCTAGGTAAGAAAGGTTTCAGGGTTGCATTCATAGATGGTGAAGTTCGTATGTGGCCTAAAGGAAAAACCATAGAAGATGCAATTGTTATTGGAACAGAAGAAGGTGGTTTGTACAAGTTAAAAGGTCACTCAGATACAACCTTGACTCACTCCACTGAGAGTCCTTGTGAACTTTGGCATAGAAGACTAGCTCACATCAACTACAAAGCCTTACCATATGTAAGCAAGGTAGTTACAGGTCTACTCGAATTCAAGGTTGATCATGAAGGTGTATGCAAGGGATGTTCACAAGGAAAAAACATAAAGAATCCTTTCCCAAAGAGTGAAAATAAAGCAGAAGGAATCTTGGAGCTCATCAACTCAGATGTATGTTGTCCAATGCCATCAACCTCTCTAAGTGGGTATGTATACTATGTGTCATTTATTGATGATTATTCTCGCAAGATTTGAGTCTATTTTTTGAAATCAAAAGATGAAGTACTCGGAAAGTTCAAGGAATTCAAAGCATTTGTAGAAATAAATTCCGAAAGAAAAATCAAGATACCCAGGTCAGATAATGGAGGAGAATACACCTCAAATGAATTTGGAAGCTTTTGCAGAGATGCCGCGATTAAGAGGGAGCTCACCACTCCTTATAATCCTCAACAAAATGGTGTCGTAGAAAGAAATAATAAAACAATAATGGAAGCAGTGAAGAGTATGATCGATGATCAAGATCTTCCAATGCACTTATGGGCTGAAGTAGCAAGAACAACAATTTTTGTCCAAAACTGATTATCCCATAGTGCACTTGGATTCAAAACCCTTGAAGAAATGTTCTTCAGAAAGAAGCCAGAAGTAAGCCATCTCAAAATATTTGGCTGTAATTTTATCCGAAAGAAAGGAGAACTAAGTTGGATCCTTCAAGAAAGAAGGGAATATTTGTTGGATACTGTGATGTCTCTAGGGCCTTCAGAATTTACATACTAGGTTACCATCATATTGAGATCAATAGAGATGTAACCTTTGATGAAGAAGCAACACTCAAAAGATCAAGGAAATGCCAACTTGAAGAAGTATATGAAGAACTTGTAGCTCCCAGAGTTGCAGAACCTATGACGGAAGTTCCAGTTACCCCTAATGTTGAGATTCCCAAAGATCATGATATGATAGAATCTCAAGAACCTCCCAAGATGATGATCTCTCACAAGAGAAAGCCAACTTGGGCAAGGGAACTTATTCAAGATGGAGAGAAGTATGGTGCCCCAAAAGGAACCATGAGACAATGCAAGAAACGTAAGCCATTCTCCAGTTATATGGCCTTGATGTGTGACCTCATAGAAAATGAACTTACTTGCTTTGAAGAAGCCATTCAGAAGAAAGAATGGGTGGATGCCATGACGAAAGAATACCAGTCCATTATAAAGAATGATGTAAGGGAAATAGTTTCCAGACCAAAGAACAAAGATGTGGTATCTTCCAAATGGATATACAAGATAAAACATGCTATAGACGGAAGTATTGAAAAACATAAAGCAAGATTTGTAGCTCATGGATTTTCTCAAAAGGAAGGCATTGATTAAGAAGAGACGTTTGGTCCTGTAGCTAGATACACTTCTATCAGAACCATCATAGCTCTTGCAGCCAAAACGAAGTGGAAGTTACACCAGATGGATGTGAGAACAACCTTCTTAAATGGTGTTATTGAAGAAGAAGTGTATATAGAACAACCACAAGGGTTTGAAGTTGAAGATAGGAAGACTCATGTCTGCAGGTTGAAGAAAGATCTATACAGGCTGAAGCAAGGTCCTAGATCTTGGTATGTCAGAATTGATAGTTTCCTGACAAGTTCGGGCTTTACCAAGAGTAAAGCTGAGTCTAACCTTTACTCCAAGGTTATGAATGATGAGCCAGTTATACTGCTACTGTATGTGGATGACTTATTCTTAACAGGAGAATAAAAGCTCATCACAGAGTGTAAGAAAAAACTTGCTGCAGAGTTTGAGATGAAAGACCTAGGCCTGATACATTATTTCTTAGGTCTTGAAGTTTGGTAGAGCCCAGAGAAGATCTTCCTTAACCAAGGGAAGTATGCAGTTGAAATACTGAAGAGGTTTGACATGTTGGAATGTAAAGCCATGAACACACCCATGGAAACAAAGTTGAAGCTCCTCGTGGATACTTCATCAGAATTGGTTGATGCTACTCTATATAGACAAATCATTGGATCGTTGATGTATTTGATGAATACCATGCCAGATATATCTTTTGCTGTGAACACCTTGAGTCAGTATCTGGTAGAGCCCAGACGTGTTCACCTTGTTGCTGCAAAACATGTGATGAAATACCTTAAGGGTACGTTGGAATATGGTCTCTATTATACTGGAGACGATGACTTTAGACTATATGGATATACTGATTCAGTTTGGTCTGGAAGTGTTTCTGATCAGAAGAACACTTCAGGATGTTGTTCAGTTTGGGGTTAGCCATGATTTCATGGCAGAGTAGGAAGCAATCCAGTATTGCTCTCAACACGACAAAAGCAGAATACATTGCATTATGTTCCGCCAGTTGTGAACCCATATGGCTTCAGAAGTTGTTGACATGTCTATTCGATCTGGAGATGGAAGCCATAGTGATTCTATGTGATAACCATAGTTGCATAGAGATGGCAGAGAACCCAGTGTTCCATGATAAGTCAAAGCACATAGAAATCAGGTATCACTACATTCGTGATATGGTGCAGAGGGGAAATGTAAAGCTCCAATATGTTGGCACAGATGAGCAGGTTGCAGATGTGTTGATCAAGCCTTTGTCTCGTGTAAAGTTTGAATACTTTCTAGACAAGCTTGGTATAGTCTGAAAGGACCTCCCTCGAAAGGGGGAGTGATGTTGATGATACTATGGTATCCTGACCAACAACTGATAGCTCCGTTAGGATTTTATATCCTAGCGGATTGATCATCCCTGGACAGATATCGAAGGTCCAGTAATGACAATCTGTTAGAGTACATGTGCATGTATATTCCATCTATGGTCAGTAGTGGTAGCTTCGTTAGGATATTATCTCCTAGGGAATATTTTGATTCCTGGGTAGATCCCGAAGGTACGATAAGGACGGTCTATCAAAGTACCACGTGGTAGCTCTATTAGGATTTTATATTCTAGGGAATCTTATGATTCCTAGGCAGATCCCGAAGGTCCGGTAAGACGGTCTGCCAGAGTACCACAAAATGTTGTTGTTGCACCTTCCTCATTATGTTGCCATATGATGATTTTGTATCAACCTCCTGCTGTTGATGATGATGTTGTATCAGCCTCGTGTTGTTGATGATGATGTACCGGCTTTAGGTTGGTGATATTGTTGTATTAGTGTTATACTAATTGAAGTTGATGCAGATGATGATGATGATGATACCACTCCAACTCCATGCTGTGAACGATGATGTTATTGACGATGAGAAAAAAACTTCCAATGATTTGTAGATATGCCAGTCAATGTTCCAGATGCTGATGATGTCGCTTCCCTCTCTCTCTCCTAATGATGTTGTATTAGGTTATGTCAGTAGAATACCCTTCTTGTTAAGGGGGAGTGTTGAAATATTGGAACTGCGAAGAATATTCTATTATAATTGAGTTATTATTATATAGATCAAATCCCCTTTTGTGGATTGATAATGTCAGGTCTTGTATAAGACCAAATCCCCTCTTATGGATTGGTCAAACCATATTCATATGGTGGTATTTGAGAAGTCAACCCCTAGGGTTTATTAAATTGGTTTTAACCACTATTGGAAGAAGTCGGTCCTGCTTGGTGAAGAGACATAACCCTAGCGCCCCCTCAACTAGTATAAATAAGTGAGGATGACACCTCATTCATTCACTCACTCAGTCACTTAAAAAGTGCGCATCTTTTGGAGGTAGCTGCAGTTACAAGAAGGAGAAGAGAGACACATGCTCAGTCTTGGATATTCTTTAGTGTTTTGGTCTAAGTCTTGGCATTGTATTGAGAATCTATTATTGAGGAAGTTTTGTTGGGTTTTCTCCCCCATGAGGTTTTTCTAGGATAAAATATTGTGTACCTTGTGATTGTGTTTCTTTCAATGAGCCTTATGCTATTATTCTCTAGTAAATTGAAAAGAACTTAATAGCAGCTCTAAATTAAAAAAAAAAACCTACGTCAAATTAAATTTTTTAATACATTTGGCGGCCAAGTGAGATCATTTGGAAAAACAACCCAAAAAACAAAAAACACTTGGTAAAGATATAAGTCAAGATCAAAGCTCAAGCTCTATGCTATATGGTTCTAAAACACCTAAAAAAGTGTTATGGTTAACCCTTTAGACATAAACTTATATAGTATTAAATTTTATAAATATATTGTTTGCCCATTTCTATAAACTTTTGCATATTAGATTTTTACATAAAGCTTTCAAGTGACATTACAAGTATATAAATTTTATATAAGATTAAAGTATGTATCTATGTCATTTACCATTTTTAATAATAATAACAATATACTTTGAACAACAAGCATTTTTAGTTCTATTAAAGTTAATATAACTATTTAGTATCATTCCCATGTTTTTAGTATCAAGGTATTAAAGTTAATATAACTATTTAGTATCATTCACATGTTTTTAGTATCAAGGTTTTGCAATATTGACCAAGGAAAAAAAGTGTTAAATAGTGAACTTGAGAAATCATTACAGTATTGACAATAATATATTCAACCTTAAATGCATGTAAAATAAAATAAAATTCCCTTAGGGAAAGAAACAATGAGATAATTTGTTTCATTCTTAGTCCACATTTAAGAATTTAACATTTTAAAGGATTCCAAATTTGTTATATCTACATTGTAAGGACTTTATTGTTCCAAGAGTTGGCAAAACCTTTGACCTATTTCTTGATAACATCCCACATTAACTTTTTAATGGAAAATTGTTGAGTCCTCAATAAACCCATATTCCAACATGGGCTCACCTTTAGGTTTGAACTTAAGATTGATCATATTGTTTTCTCCTTGCATCAATTTTGATTGACTGATTAATCTAGACAAGGTTGAGTGAAGACAACCTTATTTAATCTCTATTTCATCTGTCAATCTTGAAGTTATGCTTCCAAAGAAAGGGGTTTGTACCTAAATATTTTCAAAAGATTTCCCATCTCTTTCTTTAAGTAAGTCAAGTGAAGCTCCATCGGGCCTTGCGAGGGTTATTCCTTTGAAACCTTTAGAATACTAGATGCTTGATCCTCACTTGGGGTAACCCTCATTTCCTTTTCAAAATTTCCTAGAAAGCAACTCTTTCTATTGGAGTCTTTTCCAATTGTTGTTTTCAAACTAAAAGTATTAAGAAACGCTTCTATTGGGGTTCTTTTCAAAATTATTCTTGAATTATTTCAAAGAGGCCCAACACTCTTAAGTCTTTGATCTCTGATGAAAAGGGTGGTACTTGTTGACCCTTTCGAAATTTTGATGTGTTCCATTTGAGGACTTTTTTGAATTTAATTTGAGTTATTACAGTGAATTTCAATGGCCTAAAGATCCTTGAGTCCCAATAACAATGTGTAACATCCCGCTCTTGCGCACTGAGCGAACTTATTCTTTGAGGACACTTTCTCGCAAGTGATCTGGATTATTATACTATTAAACATTTGATTTTGATTATGAGGCGTTATGGGTTGATGACATGTTGTTTTACTGCATTGACATAGACAGGTGCTATTGACTCGGTTTTACTGAGTGTGCAGGATTTTAGACCTCGAGGATGTAGAGGCATCGATGGAAACCCTTGGACTCCGGATCGATTCAGGGAGTGAACCATTGGGGTTTGATTGTTTTATATGTGATATTAGTGCATCTGATTAGATGATATGATTATGGATATATTGTTGACATGTTTCGTTGATGATGCAGGCTGACAATAGCTTGCCAACCAGACTCACATGTGGAGTAGAGGGGTCATGCACAACTATCAGAGATGTTGAGAGAGAGGGGTCATGCACAACTATCAGAGATGTTGAGAGAGAGGTGTGGACAACAACCCTGCCACAACCTACTAGCACTCTCGTCGTGGTTCAAACTGTAGGTTAACGTTTACCTAGTTCGAGAGGACCCACGATGTCGTGAGGGAAAACTGCGACAATCACTCACGATGATTCTAAGGGGCGCACAATAAAGCGAGAGCCTTATTCCTTAGAGGCCCTTAGTCTCCCACAAGTTCACCTGGCGAAGTATTTACTCCAGGGGTTTTTGATGTCTACCAAGTCAGTCAAGAGGCGAGTGGCACCCTTGGAGCACATGGTGCGTCCTGAAGGGCACGTCGCTCAAGAAAAATGGAAAGAGGCGAGTGGCACTCTTGGAGCCCGTAGTGCGTCCTGAAGGGCACGTCGTGCAATGGGAACAGATTGAGGCGAGTGGCACCCTTGGAGCACCTAGTGCGACCTGAAGGGTACGTCGCGTTATTAATGATAAATGAATGAACCTAGATGGCTTTAGGTCGAATAGCGTGATAAGAAATTTTTAAAACAATTTCCCTAATAAAATGTTGCCCAACACAAAAATTAAAGTCTAGGTCTAAATTATATTAGTGGAAATAAGAGTAATTAATTAATTAAAGAAATTAGTTTTTGGAGGAATGAAGGGGATGGGTGACACATGTACGGGGAGGATTTTTTATGAATTAATTTATTAAATGTTAAAGAAATTGGGATTTGGGAAAGTAAGGGACTTCGAAACTCTATATAATGGAGGGAGGAAAATGATGATGGATCTGTTCTATTCGCATAACGTTACGCTGCAGAAATTCATACTTGACTGACTTAGCTTGTGGGAGTTGGGATACCCAGCTCGGTGAGGAGTGGTAGCTCGGCCTTGTGAGGTGAGCTGGGAGCTAGCTAATTCTCTGAATAGTGTGTGTGGCCCCTTTGCAGCTCGGGGGGCTAAGGGGGAAGAAGAGTACCCCTAGCGTTGGCTGGGAGGTACCGGTGAAGTCTTTTCGGTCGACAAGTGGGAGTTGCATGGAGCCCGCGAGACATCAACTCAGAGTGGGCGATCAGGCAATGATATGCTTTCTTTATTTTTGCATAGTAGATTGTAGTAGGATTTATGCTTTGGATCTGCATGTTTAATTGGGTAAGGAAATTGATTGTCTTAGCGTTCTAGTTGATGACTGCATTTTCCATAGCCTATAGCTCGATAATTGATTGACTCCCATGGCCTTCGATTCTCGACATGTCTTGGCCGTCCTTTGGTGTATTGATTTGTGAAGATTGTGGTTGTTTCTGTCTTTCGACCCTAGTTCATCAATCCTCGCCTAAGCAGTCAGCCAGGAGCCTGATCTACGGTCGTCGCTTTGACGTTAATAGACCTATGGATCTCAACGCGTTGTTTTTCTGTGCGTGGATGATGAGCGAAGGACGATCTTGTCAGTCGTCTACTTCCATGGTTGTCCTTGGTTGATTGCTTGACTTGTGCCTTCTAGAAAAAGTACCTCTGTGTATGGATTTCTTGCGTTCTTCATGGAATTTCTCTGCATTTGGCTAATAAAGTCTTTGTTATCTTTTCAATGGCTTTCCCTATGGATCCTTGCATTTTTATTGTGTCTGCATTTTGCCCCTTGGTCACTCCAGTGATTTGCCTATTTATCCATGACATAATTTATGTAGTTTCCTGCTGGTGTGGTTGAGTAGCAATTTGATTATTATTTACTGACAGGAAAAACGTAGTTCCCTTATGGTTTGTTGTCACAGTGATTTGATTACTATTTAATGACAAAAAAAATGTAATTCCCCTCTGGTGTGATGGCACAACGAATTGCTGCTTGTTTAATGACAGGAAAAACATAATTCCCTTCTGGTGTAATGGTACAACGAATTGGTGGTTATTTACTGACAGGAAAAACGTAGTTCCCTTACGGTGTGTTGTCACAGTGATTTGATTACTATTTAATGAAATGTAATTCCCCTTTGGTGTGACGGCATAGTGAATTGTTTGTTGTTTAATGACAGGAAAAACGTAATTACCTTCTGGTGTAATGGTAAAACGAATTTTTAGTTATTTACTGACATGAAAAACGTAGTTCCCCTACGGTGTGTTGTCACAGTGATTTGATTACTATTTAATGAAAAAAAAAACGTAATTCCCATGTGGTGTGATGGCACAGCGAATTGCTTGTTGTTTGATGACAAGAAAAATGTAATTTACCCTTTGGTGTGATGGCACAACGAATTGCTTGTTGTTTAATGACAGGAAAAACATAATTCCCTTCTGGTATGATGGTACAACGTTTTGTTTAGCATTTAATGACAGAAAATATGTAATTTCCTTCAGGTGCATTTTGCACAATGATTTTTCCATCTAAAAATGTGTCTGAGTTGCGGTTGAATGCTCACGATTTTTCCATCTAAAAATGTGACTGAGTTGCTGTTGAATGCCCATGATTTCGCCATCTAAAAATGTGACTGAGTTGTTGTTGAATGCCCACGATTTTTCCATTTAAATTGTTGACTGCTTTGGCTGGAATGGACATGAAGTTGCCTTAATGTTGACTGAGTGTATTGTTGAATGACCACGAGTTTGTCCTTCTGCAGTTTTGTACTGTCCCTTTTATTCTCCTTCACCTTGAGTGTATACCTAGCATTCTCACTACCACACTTTAATTTCCACAACGATTTTACTCGCCATGTAATTACCATGTTAATTGCAATGATAACTGCTATATTAATTGCCTTATTAATTGCCAGAGCAATTGCTACAACAATGTTAATGGTCAATAGTTTCCCTTTTTGATGTTATTTGCTAGGTTAATTGCAATGTTAAATGCTATATTAGTTGGCTTATTAATTGCCAGGATAATTGCTACAACGATGTCTTTGGTCCAATAATTTCCATGTTAATTGCTACCGTGAGTTAATGGTCAACAGATTCCTTCTTATTGATTAAATGCCCCAACGAGTTAAATTGTTAACAATTATGTAAATCGCCTTGTTATTGCGCTACTAATTGTTATGTTAATCGTCATATAAATTGCCTTGTTACTGTTATATTAATTTTTATGTTAACTAGCATGTTAATCGCCTTGTTATTGTTGTATTACTTGTTATGACAACAGTCATGAAAATTACCATGTTATTGCTAAATTCATTGTTATGTTAATCATTATGTTAAATGCCTTGTTAACTGCTATATTAATTGTTATTCAACTGTTACGTTAATTGCCCTGTTAAATTTCTACAACGATGTTAATAGTTAGCAGTTTCCTTCTCAATGATAGTAGACAACTGGCATTGTTAGTTCGGTCAATATAGCTAGACTACATGTTGAGATTTAATTGTTCATAAGTGTTATATTGGTATCATTCTACATTTAGATTGTTAATATTGTTATTTAGGTTAATGGCTAGTTGGACGAAGATTTTGGATTATTATAACATTGTCCATTTAGGTTGTAATAATGATTAAAATTAGATTGGGGAGTAAAGACTAGATTGCAAATTTTAGACTTGCTTACAATTGAGGTTAGATTGTATTTATAATTATAATGCTAGTATTGATTACTTAGACTTGCTAGATTGATTGTATTAATGTTAATTTGGTTGATGCATTAATGACTAATTGTAATTTAGACGTGTGTCATTTAGAATGGTAACCCATGTTAAAATAGATTGTAATCATTGACCAGTTAGACTGGGTGGGTCATGGACGAAGTCATGTCTTGGCTCGTGTCTTCCCTGGTTGTCATCCCCTGGTGTCTCGTCGACTTGCTGTTGGGTTTGGGTGTGGTTTTATTATCGGTACTTAGTTCATAGCGCATCAGATTATCTAGAGTCCTCGGTCCAGATACCTTATGGTTGCGCCAAAGTTATTGACGTGTCTATCATCTGGGAACAACATGATTCCTGATGAGAGGATCATGGCGCGCCCTATGGGATAGCGGCCAATGTGAACTTGGGTGGAGTTGGTGCGTTCTATGTGAGTGTTTTCAAGAGTTTCCAGTTGCTTTATGGCGCATGGGTTGAACGCCTTCAGGCATTGGGTTCGTGCGCCTAGAGATTCTAGTCGTTGTTGTCTAGGCCGTTGCGTCGGGATGGGGATGTTGTCCCTTAGCTTCTAGGCATGGTCATGTTTGTGTGGGCGGGTAGTCGTTCCTCCTTGTTGTTCTACGCATGTTTCGCCCAGTTTCCCTTATGCCTGTGTGTGGAGTCTTAGCTATTGTTTCCTGTTCTACGAGCGTGGTGCTCTCCGTCAACTGTKTCGTCTAGCTGTAATCATCGTTGTTGTCCTGTTTTTGTCAAAAAAAAATTGCACTGTTGTTTCGCTTGTAGACGTAATGATGGGGTCGTTACATATGGTATCGGAGTGGGTTCAACCCTGCGACTSTGGATCACCAGGCTTTCCACTGCAGTGAACCCGTGAGTATTAACCCTTGTGTTCATTAAAAACCTTAACGTGTGATTGTGGTGATCTCATTTAGAGGACGCCTTAGAGGTTCACAAYGTGGTGCCATGGAAGGAGGTGTGACACCTCCAGAAGTTCCCGCACCCTCGGAGTTGAACCCCCAAAGGGAGGAACAAGTCCTTGGGTTGGATTCACTTGTTGTAAGGGATGATGATGGTCTGACAAGGCCCTTCCAGGTATTGTCAAAGGGCCTTGATTCATTATTAGTACTGAGATGAGTCTGGGGCACCTATACTGTTGAGGGTCCACAACACGCCCTAGCTAGTACTGTTAGCATCCATTGAGAACTCGAGAGAGTTGAGTTCTTGAGTCCTCGAGTGTCGTGGATGGTTGTGTCATTGAGGCACGGTTGTAGAGCAAGGATTTATACTTCACACTTCGCGATTACGACCTCCAGCATAAGGATCTGCATGGTGGTCTTTCAACTGAAGAGGAACACTCTTCTATGGAGGAAAACGCTCTTGCAAATTTGAACATGGCCGTCGACGACATGTCATGGGAACTGTTCCAGGAACAATTCCAAAAGAGGTATCTTTCTGAGGACTTCGTTGAGCATCAAATCAACGAGTTCGAGACCTTGCGACAAGGCGACCGTACGGTGTCGAGTATGAGGCCCGTTTTTGGAGCTGCTTTGGTGTGCTCCACATCCTCACCTAGAAACTTAAGGTCAACAAGTTTGTGTTGGCCTTAGTATTGGAATTCAACTTCTACTTCGGGTACCAGGATTACTGGACCGAAGAAAGTGTGTTGGATTGTGGGGTGCCACATTACCAGCATTCCTGCCTAGAGGAAAGGGTCGACGCATCTAGATCAACCGGACCCACTAACATGGGAGTTTGGGAAGGCCCATCGAATTCATGCAGCGGTGAATAACCGCCAGGCATAGCACCAATTGACTTTGCTCAAGATGTCAGGTACCGTTGCTGACCAGACCCTTAGTATTTTGATAGATCCTAGGGCTACCGAGAGTTTCATTTCTAGTGCAGCGCTAAAAAGGGTTAAGGTAAAGGCAGTCGAACAAGATGAGTTTAGCTTCATAGATATGGCTTCGGGAGCCAAACAGAAGGTTGGAGGAAGGGTTATGGGTTGTACCCTTAACTTGGGAGAGTTTTTCACTAGGGCCAACCTGTACGTCAGGATCTTAGGATCTTATGATGCCGTGGTTGGTATGGACTGGTTGGAATCGCATGAGGCGATACTCAACTATAAGACGAAATGGTTGAGCTATGTCGGTGATGAGAGACAAAGACACGTGATTGTAGGATGAAACCAGGGAGTTTCCCTAAGGTTGATCTCTTCCTTGCAACTACTGAAGAGCATGCGCAAGGGATATAATCTTTATGCGATCCTTACGTTAAACGAGAAGGGAGTAGCGGAAGGTCTAGAACACCTTCCTGTGGTGAGAGATTTTGCGAACGTCTTCTCAGAGGAGTTACCTGGGATGATTCCTGAGAGAGAATTAGAGTTTACTATAGACCTAAAACCGGGGACTGAACCGATAGCTAGAACGCCTTATCGGGTGTCGACCCCGGAGTTACAGGAGTTGAGAATGCAACTGAAAGAATTGTTGGACATGGGACTGATACGTCCAAGTGTGTCACCATGGTGTGCACCTGTTATTTTCATACAAAAGAAGGATGGGTCATGGAGGCTCTGCATTGACTACCGTCAGTTGAACAAGGCCGTGATCAAGAATCAATATCCGTTGTCGAGGACTGATGATTTCTTCGATCAATTGAAGGGTGCGATGATGTTCTCAAAAATCAATTTGTGATTAGGGTATCACCAGTTACAGATCAAGGAGGATGACGTCCCTAAGACCTCCTTTAAGATGAGGTTTGGACATTATGAGTTTACTATTTCACCTTTTGAACTGACAAATTCCCCAAGGGTTTTTATGAGTTTGATGAACGGGGTGTTCTGCGAGTACTTGGACAAGTTCGTCCAAGTATTCTTTGATGATATTTTGATTTACTCTTAGATGACGGAGGAGCATGATGAGAACTTGCGGTTGGTACTACAGTGTTTGTGAGAGCACAAATTGTATGGGAAGTTGTCCAAATTCTCTTTTTATGAATCGAAGATTCACTACTTAAGGGATGTCATCTTTGGCAAAGGTATCGTCATGGATCCAGCAAAGGTCGAGGCTATTATGGAATGGCCTGCGTCAAAGAACGTCCCGGAAGTACGTAGCTTAATTGGTTTAACAGGATATTATTGACGGTTTGTCGAGGGATTTTCAAAGATAGCAAATCCAATCACAAAATTGTAGAAGAAGAACTAGAAGTTTGTTTGGACCGAGAAATGCGTGGTAGCATTTCGGAGGCTCAAGGATCTATTGACAACAACACCGATACTAAAGATCCTTGACATGAACGTGGAATTCTTGGTATGCATTGACGCATCCAAGGAAGGCTTAGACAGAGTCTTGATGCAATACGGTCGAGTGATCATCTGCATCTCGAGGAAACTAAGAAGGCATGAGGAAAACTATGCGACGCATGATTTGGAGTTGTTAGCCATTGAACACGCCTTGAAGGTTTGGAGACAATAACTTGTTGGAAGAAAATTTGAACTAAAGACTGACCACTGTGGACTACAACACATTTGTACGCAAGTGACCTGAACGCATGACAACGATGTTGGTCGGAATTTCCTAGCGAGTACGACTTCAAGATTACTTACATAAAAGGGACAGTGAATCGAGTGGCAAATGCATTGAGTCGAATACCACACATCTTTTCGGTGTTTCCTCTTCAGACGAATCTACGTGAAAAGATTCTAAATTTACAGGATGATGACAGCTACATGAGGTCGAGGGTTTTATCGGACAAAACACAATGATGGTACCAAGATTTGAAGGATTTACGTTTGACGACGATGGATTATTGAGGTTTAAAAATCGGATTTACATACCACCAATGACGAGTTGAGGAGCTTGATCCTAAAATGAGGCTCATAGAGCAGTGTGAATGACTCACCTGAGAGTCATGAAGATGAGGGTGGATCATAAACCCTTATTCTTCTGGAAGGAAATGAAGGTAGACATAGTCAACTAGGTGACCAGATGTCTAGAATGTTAGCAGGTAAAGGCTGAACATGGACACCCAACAGGATTACTATGGCCACACGCTATTACGAAATAAAAAGGGGAGGTTATTTCGATGGATTTTATTGTTGGATTGCCACTAATGGCAAGGAGACACGACTCAATTTTTGTAGTAGTAGACACTCTGATGAAGAGTGATCACTTTATTCCTGTGCGTACGACGTATCAAGCACCTGACATAGCTAGAGTTTTCATCAGTGAGATTGTGAGGCTGCATGGCATGCCTAAGACGATTATATCCAATCGAGGATTGGTGTTTACGTGCCGATTTTGAATGAGTTTCCAAGAGGCCTTGGGAACCCAACTTAACTTCAGCACTACATATCACCCGGAGACTGATAGGCGGACAAAACGAACGAACCAGACCTTGGAGGACATGTTGCACCTGTATGTGATGGACTAACAAAAGTGTTGGGAAGAATTCTTGTCTCTAGTGGAATTCGCTTATAACAACAGTTACCAAAGCACCATTGAGATGGTGCCTTTCGAGTTTCTTTATGGGTGACTATGTCGGACGCCTTTGAGTGGGGATAGGCTTGAGGATAGGGTCCTGGTGGGACCAGAAGAGATCCAAGAAGTGGAAGAGAAAATGCAAACCATAAGACAAAGGATTAAGGAAGCGCAGGATCAATAGAAGAGTTATGTCGATGCACGTTGTGTCGACCTTAGTTACGATGTGGCGATCGAGTATTTTTGCGGCGGAAACCGCATAAGAGTTCGATAAAGTTCGTAAAAGGGGCTAAACTATCTCCTACGATATTGTGGAAAAGAGAGGCCCATGACCTTTTGACTATCCTTGCGGATTCCTGAGGCGTATGCACGATGTCTTTCACATCTATGTCTGAGACATTATGATTAGTGGTCCTACACATGTTTTGACTTGAGCACCTTGCAGGTGTCGGATGAGGGTGCGCCCACGGCTAAGTCGATCCGCATCCTGAATCATCGCGTTCGACAACTAAGACGTCGAACAGTAGAGCAGGTCAAGGTCCAGTGGGACAACTATAGTCCACACTCGACGACCTGGGAGGACGCATATGACATGCACCAACAATTTCCTTTTTTGTTTGATAGATAGACTTATGATACTGTGATACACATTATTCGACACTTATACTGTGAAACTTCGGGATGAAGTTTAGACCAAGAGGGAGTGTATATAACATCCCACTCTTGCGCACTAAGCAAACTTATTCTTTGAGGACACTTTCTCGCAAGTGATCCAGATTATTATACTATTAAACATTTGATTTTGATTATGAGGTGTTATGGGTTGATGACATGTTGTTTTACTGCATTGACATAGACAGGTGCTATTGACTCGATTTTATTGAGTGTGCAGGATTTTAGACCTCGAGGATGTAGAGGCATCGATGGAAACCCTTGGACTTCGGATCAAGTCGGGGAGTGAACCATTGGGGTTTGATTGTTTTATATGTGATATTAGTGCATCTGATTAGATGATATGATTATGGATATATTGCTGACATGATTCGTTGATGATGCAGGCTGACGATAGCTTACCGACCAGACTCACATGTGGAGTAGAGGGGTCACTCATGACTATCAGAGATGTTGAGGGAGAGGTGTGGACAACAACCTTACCACATCCTACTAGCACTCTCGTCGTGGCTCGAACTGTAGGTTAACATTTAGCTAGTTCGAGAGGACCCACAATGTCGTGAGGGTAGACTGCGACAGTCACTCACGATGATTCTAAGGGGCGCGCAATAAGGCGGGGGCCTTATTCCTTAGAGGCCCTTAGTCTCCCACAAGTTCACCTAGAGAAGTATTTACTCTAGGGGTTTTTGATGTCTACCAAGTCAGTCAAGAGGCGAGTGGCACCCTTGGAGCACGTGGTGCGTCCTGAAGGGCACGCCACTCAAGAAAAATGGAAAGAGGCAAGTGGCACCCTTGGAGCCCGTAGTGCGTCCTGAAGGGCAAGTCGTGCAAGGGAAACAGATTGAGGCGAGTGGCACCCTTGGAGCACCTAGTGCGTCCTGAAGGGCACATCGCGTTATTAATGATAAATGAATGAACCTAGATGGCCTTAGGTCAAATAGCTTGATAAGAAATTAAAAAAAAAAAAAATCCCTAATAAAATGCGCCCAACACAAAAATTAAAGTCTAGGTCTAAATTATACTGGTTGTAAAATTTTATCTATTTATTTAAAAATAAAAATAAAATAAACAATGATGATACTCTTCTTTAATTTTGTGACAAGAAGGGAGTAAGAAATTTAATTGTTTTATAAAAATCTTTTGGGATAAAATCTTAAAAAGGGAAATAATTGTTTTACTATATTATGCTAATTAAATATTTATTCATTAAAAAGAAAAAGGAAAAAAGGGTAAGTTTCTGCATATGCCTTTTGAGTTTAAATAAAAAGGGGAAAGAGGGAAATATAAAATAATTAGGAAACTAGGAAAAGAGGGAAACATAAAATGAAAAGGGAAACAAGGGGAAAAACAAAAAGTCAAACTTAGTAAGGTATCTAGCATTTAAGAACTTTTCTAAATCAACTCAACTAGTAAATTGGTAAGGGGGAAAGTCATTAAAACTTGTAAGGGAATTTGGGGACACCTAGGAGCGATTCTAAGAGTGACTCTAGGTGGGTGAGGGAAATAAGGGTAATTAATTAATTAAAGAAATTAGTTTTTGGAGGAATGAAGGGGATGGATGACACATGTACGGGGAGGAATTTTTATGAATTAATTTATTAAACGTTAAATAAATTGGGATTTGGGAAAGTAAGGGACTTCGAAACTCTATATAATGGAGGGAGGAAAATGATGATGGATATGTTCTATTCGCGTAACGTTACGCTGCAGAAATTCATACTTGACCGACTTAGCTTGTGGTAGTTGGGATACCCAGCTCGATGAGGAGTGGTAGCTCGGCCTTGCGAGGTGAGCTGGGAGCTAGCTGATTCTATGGATAGTGTGTGTGGCCCCTTTGCGGCTCAGGGGGCTAAGGGGGAAGATACCCCTAGCGTTGGCTGGGAGGTACCGGTGAATTCTTGTCAGTCGACAAGTGGGAGTTGCACAGAGCGCGCGAGACATCAACTCAGAGCGGGTGATCAGGCAATGATACACTTTCTTTATTTTTGCATAGTAGATTGTAGTAGGATTTATGCTTTGGATCTGCATGTTTAATTGGGTAAGGAAATTGATTGTCTTGGCATTCTAGTTGATGACTGCATTTTTCCATAGCCTATAGCTTGATGATTGATTGACTCCTATGGCCTTCGATTCTCGGCATGTCTTGACCACCCTTTGGTGTATTGATTTGTGAAGATTGTGGTTGTTTTTGTCTTTCGTCCCTAGTTCATCAGTCCTCGCCTGAGCAGTTGGCCAGGAGCCTGATCTACGGTCGTCGCTTCAGAGTTAATAGACCTATGGATCTCAACGTGCTCCTTTTCTGTGCATGGATGACGAGTGAAGGATGATCCTGTCAGCCGTCTACCTCCATGGTTTTCCTTGGCTGATTGTTTGACTTGCTCCTTCTAGCAAAAGTACCTATGTGTATGGATTTCTTGCGTTCTTGTTGGAATTTCTCTACATTTGGCTGATAAAGTCTTTGTGATCTTTTCAATGGATTTCCCAATGGATCCTTGAATTTTTGTTGTGTCTGCATTTTTCCCCTTGGTCACTCCAATGATTTGCTTATTTATCCATGACATAATTTATGTAGTTTCCTTCGGGTGTGGTTGAGTAGCGATTTGATTATTATTTACTGACAGGAAAAACATAGTTCCCTTATAGTGTGTTGTCACAGTGATTTGATTACTATTTAATGACAAAAGAAACGTAATTCCCCTCTGGTGTAATGGCACAACGAATTGCTTGTTGTTTAATGACAGGAAAAATGTAATTCCCTTCTGGTGTAATGGTACAACGAATTGTTGGTTATTTACTGACAGGAAAAACGTAGTTCCCTTACGGTGTGTTGTCACAGTGATTTGATTACTATTTAATGACAAAAAAAAAACGTAATTCCCCTCTGGTGTGATGGCACAACGAATTGCTTGTTGTTTAATAACAGAAAAAACATAATTTCCCCTCTGGTGTGATGGCACAACGAATTGCTTGTTGTTTAATGATAGGAAAAACGGAATTCCCTTCTAGTATGATGGTACAACGTTTTGTTTATCATTTAATGACAGAAAATATGTAATTTCCTTCGGGTGCATTTTGCACAATGATTTTTCCATCTAAAAATGTGACTGAGTTGTGGTTGAATGCCCACGATTTTTCCATCTAAAAATGTGACTGAGTTGTTGTTGAATGCCCACGATTTCGCCATCTAAAAATGTGACTGATTTGTTGTTGAATGCCCACGATTTTTCCATTTAAATTGTTGACTGTGTTTGTTGGAATGGACACAAAGTTTCCTTAATGTTCATTGAGTGTATTGTTGAATGACCACGAGTTGGTCCTTCTACGGTTTTGTACTGTCCCTTTTATTCTCCTTCACCTTGAGTGTATACCCAACGTTCTCACTGCCACACTTTAATTGCCACAACGATTTTACTCGCCATGTAATTACCATGTTAATTGCAATGATAACTGCTATATTAATTGCCTTATTAATTGCCAGAGCAATTGCTACAGCAATGTTAATGGTCAGTAGTTTCCCTTTTTGCTGGTATTTTCCAGGTTAATTGCAATGTTAAATGCTATATTAGTTGCCTTATTAATTGCCAGGATAATTGCTACAACGATGTCTTTGGTCCAATAATTTCCATGTTAATTGCTACCGTGAGTTAATGGTCAGCAGATTCCTTCTTATTGATTAAATGGCCCAGCGAGTTAAATGGTTAACAGTTATGTAAATCTCCTTGTTATTGCGCTATTAATTGTTATGTTAACCGTAATGTAAATTGCCTTGTTACTGTTATATTAATTTTTATGTTAACTAGCATGTTAATCGCCTTGTTATTGCTATATTACTTGTTATGACAACAGTCATGAAAACTACCTTGTTATTGCTAAATTCATTGTTATGTTAATCATTATGTTAAATGCGTTGTTAACTGCTATATTAATTGTTATGTAACTACTACGTTAATTGCCTTGTTAAATTTCTACAATGATGTTAATAGTTAGCAGTGTCCTTCTCAATGATAGTAGACATATAGCATTGTTAGTTCGGTCAATATAGCTAGACTACACGTTGAGATTTAATTGTTCATAAGTGTTATATTGGTAGCATTCTACATTAAGATTGTTAATATTGTTATTTAGGTTAATGGCTAGTTGGATGGAGATTTTGGATTATTATAGCATTGTCCATTTAGGTTGTAATAATGATTAAAATTAGATTGGGGAATAAAGACTAGATTGCAAATTTTAGATTTGCTTACAATTGAGGTTAGATTGTATTTATAATTATAATGCTAGTATTAATTACTTAGACTTGTTAGATTGATTGTATTATTGTTAATTTAGCGGGTGCATTAATGACTAATTGTAATTTAGACGTGCGCCATTTAGAATGGTAACCCATGTTAAAATAGATTGTAATCGTTGACTAGTTAGATTGGGTGGGTTGTGGACGAAGTCGTGTCTTGGCTCGTGTCTTCCTTGGTAGTCATCCCTTGGTGTCTCATCGACTTGTTATTGGGTTTGGGCATGGTTTTCTTATCGATACTCGGTTCATAGTGCATCATATTATCTAGAGTCCTCGGTCCAGGTACCTTATGGTTGCACCAAGGTTATTGACATGTATATCACCTGGGAACGACATGATTCCTAATGAGAGGATCATGGCGCGCCCTATGGGATAACGACCAACGAGAACTTGGCTGGAGTCGGTGTGTTTTGTGTGAGTGTTTTCAAGCGTTTCCAGTTGCTTTATGGCGCATGGGTTGAACACCTTTAGGCATTGGGTTCATGTGCCTAGAGGTTCTAGTCCTTGTTGTCTAGGCCGTTGTGTCGGGATGGGGATGTTGTCCCTTAGCTTCTAGGCGTGGTCGTATTTGTGTGGGCAGGTAGTCGTTCCTCCTTGTTGTTCTACGCATGTTTCGCCTAGTTTCCCTTGTGCCAGTGTGTGGAGTCTTAGTTGTTGTTGCCTGTTCTACGGGCGTGGTGCTTGCCGTCAGCTGTGTCGTCTAGCTATAATCGTCGTTGTTGTCCTGTTTTTTTCAAAAAAAAATTGCACTGTTGTTTCGCTTGTAGACATAATGATGGGGTCGTTACACAATGTGAACCTCCTTTCCCCTTTTTATTTCAAATAACATGTGTTGTTATCATTGACAACCTTTTTAAAATTGATTCAAGTTATCACAAACGGCCTTGATGACTAGGTCTCTGTGACCCCTCGATATAAGCATAATACAACAAAGGACGAAGCCTTCAGATTGACATTGTGAAGAGCTTTAAATAGACACTCTGTCAGAGCCATACATAATTTGTTCTTTGGCTATTGTGAAGAGCATCCAAAGCATAAATTATCAACCCTTCAAACATCATGGATATGGATTTCATTAGAATGTTTAGGTATGTTTTGAAGTGTTTATTAAAAGCTTGATTTTCTGAAACCAGTTAATGCCTCGACCCCCTTTCATAAAATGATTTTCCTTTTTGAAAGTCTTAAGTAGAGCTTCCATTGGGATCTCCTTTCTAATTTCTCCTCAAATAAGTTCTATTTGCCTAGAGTCCCATATGCTCGATGACTTGGTCAATCGGGGCAACAACCTCCTATTCTATGAACCATTGTTGAAGTCCCAGTCTAGTTTCCTTACTATTGGTCAGGGTTGTTTGTTTTCATAAGAGAGAGAGAGAGAGAGAGAGAGAGAGAGAGAGAGAGAGAGTAATTGATTCACGATCCTCGTGCATGTCAAAAGAATAAAATCGTGTAGCAATTACAAGCCAGTCGTTACCTTAACATTGGAGAAAGCGTTTCAAATTGCCATGTTATGGGGTAGTTGTTATTCATGTATCTTTCATCACTTCACTTAGATAATTATGAATTTATCAATACTTAATCAAGTGTGTGAGAGCCACCCTAGCAATTGATAGTTACAATAGTCACCCCCTTCCCATGGCCTCCATCTCCCTTAAGAATTATGGCCCCTTGCTTTCTCCCTTTTGAAATTATTCCTTGAGTGATTAATAAGTATTGAATTGCAACAAAGTCCCTCAAGGCTTTTTCCTTGGATGGAAAGCACAAGCCCAACTATTACAAAATGAGCTAGATCACTAAATGAGGAAACCTTAGATAGGGCTGAGTCACATAACTAAGTTCAAAGAAAGATACAATAACACCATATGATATTATCAATGAATAATTGGCGAATCTATTACAAATGAGTTTACCTCATATATCATTGTTCATTAAGCAAATTATTTCCACTTATGAATATGAGATAGATTGTTTTACACAAAAGTGAACATTAACATATTCTAAAGTCATAAAGTGAATTTATTACATAGTAAGCCTCATATCTTTATTACCCCCCATAACGTGTACACTGATAAAATTAAAAACATATATTGAATGTAAAACACATAAACTAAACACTATACATCAGTAACATCCTTTAGAATCTTATTCTTTGAACACAATTCCTGGATAAGTTTGAGCTCCATCACACTGCTTCATAACCCTCATAAAGATGTAGTTGTTGAGTTGAATTTCAAGTTCGCGGATTCCACCTCCTCAAACTCGCAAATCAATTACTAGACAACAATCCACATGCATGACACATAACCTCACTAGTATAATGCAATCCACATGCATGTCTCTCCAAATAATGAGGGATCTTTCCCTAGATGCACAACTTCTAAACTAACTAGACAACAATCCATTTTCAGTTGTTAACTGATCCCTTCCTGTCTTCAAAGAGCGAGCTTCCTAAAATACATAAAATCAATTTTCTTCAGTAGATTCTTCACCACTGTCAGCATTTGGTGGATCTTCAATCATGGCTACACTCTATATGTTTTTTTTTTTTAATCTTTGACCTTTCCCTTAAGAACGCTAGTGACTCGTTGTCTACAATTCCAAGCTGTATGACCCAATTTCTTGCAATAGTGGCATTCTATTTCCTCTTTGTCTTTTGCTGATATATTGCTCTTGTTTCTTGCATGGAATGCAATTTTTGATTGGCTATCACCTTCAATGGTTCTCTTTTTTTCTTCTAGCAATGTTACAATCATTTCGTCCAGACTTTGTGAAGGTAGTTGACTTAGGATAAAGATAGCACTATTGTATTTCAGCAGTAAAATTTTCAAGAGAATAGGCTTGGCATCCTCCTCATCAATTACTGCATTGACTTTTGCAAGTTGTTTGATAATAGAACTTAGATTTTTGATGTGACTTGACATGGTGGCTTCAACTAGCATCTTAAAGCTAAATAATTGCAATTTCAGGGAAAATTTCGCATTCACAACTTGTGCCCCAAATAACTTGTTGAGATTTTCCTAGATCTCCTTGGATGATTTGTTTAGATCTACGTTATATAACTCCTAATCTGAGATAACAAGGCCAATAATGTATTTTTCCTTATCATATCAAATCTGCCATTCTATCAACTTGTTCAGATCTGTAGGTGTTGCCTTAGTTCCTTTGACAATTTCCCAAAGGTTTTTATTCATTAGTTTCATCTGGATCTTCACTTTCCATGTATGGAAATTGAAACTCGAGTGCTTCTCTAATGACATCTCCATGAATGATTATATCTGATCTCTCTCATTGCTAAAAATAATTACCGATAGATGCAAAGAAAGGTTACACAAACAAGAGCTGTAGATACTGCAAATTTGAGAGAGATCGACCACAAAATTAAAATAAAACCCTTGATGCCTCCTCGAATTGTGGCACTTCATGGCTCTCAAACTATTGAAGTCACAAGAGTAAATACCTTGTCTTTCAAAGGCATGAGACTCTTGATACGACTTCCTGCTCTGATACCATATTATAAAATGAGCCAAATCACTAAATGAGGAAACCCTAGACATGGTTGAGTCGCATAACTAAGCTCAAAGAAAAATAATCACAATAACACCATATTATATTATCAATGAATAATCGGTGCATCTATTACATATGAGTTTACCTATTTATATATCATTGTTCATTAAGCAAATCATTTCCACTTATGAATGTGGGATAGATTGCTTTACACAAAAAGTGAACATTAACATATTGTAAAGTCATAAGGTGAGTTTATTACATATTAAGATTTATATCTCTAATACTAACTGAGAAGACATGAACTATGTTTGGTCTTTGAAGTCAAGTAAAGTTTGAGCTATAATTCTTCAATTCACCATGCTGCATTTTTGTACTCCATTCTTTCTTGACTTGATGAACAACTTTTATCATTGCCAGGTGATATCTTGAACATTTGAACCTTATTTCCAAGCAATTTCTTAAATTATTTTTTCTCATTTCATTTTGAATACTAATCAAATAATAAAATTGGTTGTTGTTTTGAATGAATAATGGTAGACTCTTCCAATGGCCTCCAAGAAGGCCAGATCTAAACTAGTAGGTTTGAGCATCTAACCAAAATTGAAGGAAGGTGCCATGGTGGTGTACATTGATACCTCTTGCAAAACATGCCTTCTTCATAATTATGAGCATGGAGAAATTTTTAGAATGTACAAATATGCTACAGGACTACCACCTTTCACCAACCCAAATGAAAAATATGTCAATGATACTATTTTGAACTACAATGTCACAAGGTCTTAGTTACACAATGTTGTGGCTAGCGAAATAGTTTTTACTAACCCAGAGACAATTCAATGGCTAGTTGAACACATGGATGTAGGAATGTGACAAATAATGTCCCAAATTGGTTGGTGTATAACGTGATATGAAGCTCACAATATTGAAGTGTATTAAAAATTTTGATGAGTTGAAGAATACCTAAGTAACACATGGATCAAACAGTTTACAAACACAACTACAATGATATTTTGAAATATATGGAGGAGAGAAGGTCAGATCCATTTGATGGAAGCTTGGGTCCCTACATTATACAAGTCGTAAATGAGGTGAAAATGTTTAAATGGGATTCCATCCTCTTGCATACCTTGAAGCCCTGAGGAATGTCAAGTAACCTCTAGAAGGAATTGAACCAAAATTCCACATGTAGTCATATGTGTTGAATATACTGTGTGCAACAAATGCATACCCTGTAATGGATTGGAACTGGGACAATGGATAGCCACATGTGCATGTATATTGCAAGATCACATTAGAGCACAAATATTCCACATTCTACAGACAAATTTGTTATTAATTCTTAGCTCCACTATATGAGTTGATCATTGGGGGAAGATGCCCTAAAATTCCAGAAGATGCTTCAAAGGTCTTACAAACCATGATTGTTTTGGCTTTGATGAATCCTTAACCTAGAAACTAAAGAAATGTTTCCCTGCTTAAATCATTATGATACATATATATGGCTTACCAAATGTTGTTTACCCATTGAGGGAAGCTGAGAAAATAGACCAATACAAGTTCACACTAGAATGTTTCAAATTGCACGATTTGAAAATGTTGGAGATATTACACACTCACCTAGTATTTATTTTCCTAGGTTGACTAGTATATGTTGAGGGTGCCCCTGGTTAGATATATTCTCCCCTATATGAGGGTGCCACATCCTCTTCAATATTGATTCAATTACACCTTACTTAGACTAGTGCAGTAGAGTCTTGCATGAAAACCTCAGTATTGTCACCAAGTCTTGCATGCATACCTCGTAATCATCACCATGAGTGCAAACTTACCTTGGGATCATCACCAAGAATGTGCCACACGTGTTCATGCATGATTTTCTCCTCACTCCACTAGTGATTAGTCAATTAATTAATGACCTCATGGCTAGTTAATGAGTAGTGGTAGTTCACTCCAGTGTCTATCAATGAGTGTCTAGATATATCTAGATCACTACTATGGAAAATTAGTTTGCTCATGTAAAGTATATCATGTTTATTTTTACCACTACTCATTTAGTTAATACAATTCTTTCATTATACTCTCTTCACTTTTGTCTCACAAGATTTATGTGTTCATTTTCTACTAGCTAGGTTCATTGTGAAAACTTCACATGGTATCAAAGCCTTGATTTCTAGGAGAAAGTGAACAAGCATTTATATTTGTAGGTACGTGAGGAATATGAAATCAAAGAAGATGGATTACTCACCGGCAATGCTTCTCATGCCTCATAACTATTTCGAGTGGAAGTTGAAAATTATTCATCAACTAAGATGTAGAGGCTTGTACCGGATTACTATGGCGACAGAGATTGCACCAACTTTTGTTGTCAAGAAGAACATGTATCTCAACTTCATGGATGAGGCCTACGACCTCCTCTGTGTATCTATGTCCCCTGATATTATGTTTCAGATTGAAGCTTGTATCGAACCAGATGAGATTTGGAAAAAGTTGGAGGATCTCTTTGGAAATCCGGACGAAATGAGAGGCAATATGCTCGAGGTCGAGTTGAATTCCTTAGATCCAAGGAATTTTGATAACATACAAGACTTCTTTACAAATGGATGCAGTTTTGACAAATAAACTCAAGAAACCTAGTTGATCCTTTCTATTCTAGCAAAACTTGGTCCATATTATGTTGTTTTCATCTCATCTTTCCATACAAACAGATTCACTTTAGGATCTACCCGGAAAATGCCGACATTAGATTATTTTATTGAATCCCTCATGCATGAGAAAGACAATCTCATCAAGATGGGGATACTCAAGGGATCCAATGCGCATGAACTTGCTATACATGAGAGAAGCAACACATGCAATCCAAATACCAAGAAAAAAGGTAAGGGAAATGCGCATGTAGAGCCAAAGAAGGAAGGATACTCCAAACCCTTCGATGATTCCTCAGGCTCCAAAGGTGTAAAAGGAAAGAAAGGGAAAACTTAATGTGGTTACTGCAACCACAGTTATCATCCCAGGTCTGCATGCATGAAGAAGCAGATTGATCTGATGGTGCAGATACTTCATAAGAATAATATCGGGGATCACATTCCTGAGGCTGCCAAGAAGAAGCCGAAAGATCAAGACAAATGAGGTAACTCTCATACACCGATTTTCGTTAACTCTTCTATTGATGCATGGATCTTATATTTAGGCGCATCCCACCATATGGAAGCAACAAATAATTTTGTATCTTCTATTTCTACATGCATGGGTCCTCCCATTCTCATGGGAGATTATATCTCAGTTGAGGTCATTGGCCAAGGGAGAGTAGAACTCCCGCACAAAAGTTTTGAGAACATATTTTATGTTCCAAAAATATCCTTGAATCTACTCTCCATTTATCAGATAACACATTCTAGTATAGGAAAAAGGGTGGAATTCATACCTGATTTTGTAACCATATATGATATGCGTGATAACTCCATGATTGTTGTTGGTGAGGTAAACCACTAATCTCGTTTATAGTCAGGTAAGTTTTGTCTTGGGTACATCTTGAGGATGGAGGGGATACACTAGTGGTGGACAACACCTTGAATTGACAACTTGTGGGGAGCCTTCTATATCTCACCCACACCTGACCAAATATCTCATATGCACTAGAGACAATTTCCAGGTACATGCAAGAGCCACATGAGATATATTTGAAGGTTGCAAAGCACATCCTTAGATATATTCAGGGAACCATAGGTTATGGGATCCACTATGTAGTAGGTTGTGCATTGGATCTCATGGGATTCATCGATTTTGATTGGGTTGGCGATAACACATATCACAATTCCACATCTAGGTATGTGCTTAGTTTGGGTTCCAGGCCCATCTGTTGGTCAAGGTAAAAGTAGACAACTATTCCTCTATCGTCAATAGAAGTCGAGTAAAAAGGAGCGATCAATGTCACCATTCAAGTAATTTGGCTTCAGAACTTCCTCACTAAGCTTGGCATCTAGTTCCACTGTACAACTATCATTTATTGTGAAAATCAGAGTACTCTCAAGTTTTGTAGAGACCTAGTGCAGTGAAAACAGATCAAACACATCGAGATCCATATGCATTACATCAGAGAGCTGGTACATGACATGATCATCAATTTATAGTAATGTCCATCGATTGAAAAAAACTGCAGATTGTTGAGGTATAAAGAACCTTACTCAAGCATTTTCAGATCTTTTCTGGCTATGACAAGATAGTTTGGAATGTCACCTGGGGTTTATAACCTAAAAAAAAATCACTTAATCCAAAAGTATCAAGTACAATAATTTAAACAAAGCTATGTGAGAGTATACATAATTTACTATAATGTAAACATGGAGATAAAATCAAATAAAGAACCATATCATGAAGACACATATGTGAGACATAAACAATGATATGATTTTATTTCATTCTGAGATATAAAACTTAGTTCTCTTTTACAAACCCCTGCGACGGTAGGGACCAAAGTCAGATTTAGAAGTCTTCGATGGGAACCATACAAAAAGACTCTGACAACACAATAAAAATGAAACTAATTATCTGGACCAACTTGCCACAACATTAAACATGTTGCCACTTGACTCTGCAAGATATTCTTTATCAGTTATGAAATTTAATTCATAAACAAACAAGAATACATAGACTTCCAAAGATAGATCAAACACCTTTCAAACAAGCTGTTGAAATATGTGATTCAGTTTTGAATCCTACTGCCTTCAATAAGACCCTACTGTCATCAAGAGGATTAAGCTTTCTAGTAAACTCATAATGAATGAAAACTAAAAATATCTCACTAAAATAGAGCAAACCTTTTGGTTGTAGTTCTCCTTCTATCCCCTCTTGTCTCTTCATCTAATTGAGCCTTTCTTCTTTCTCATAAGTTGAGGTAGTTCAACTACTTTCTTTAGTTAAGACAAATTGACTTAATTAATTAGTTTGAGAGAAATAATTAATAATAATATATAAATAAGGGTCTAATTAATAATAACTAAATAGGTGGGACCCCTTGTGACTCCATTATTTCCTTTGACAATCATCAAATATAAAGTACAAAATTAATCATTCGAATCACATAACACCCTTTTAACTCCCATGCTCATCATTTAAATCAAAAATATCAACAAAAAAATATGACCATATCCCCAAAAATAATATATCCATCTTATCCTTGAAAAATGCCTAAATAAAAGCTTGTTGTCCAAAAACTTGGTCAAAATAATGAAACATTGTCTTCATCACTAAACAACATAAAAAAAATCAAAAACCATATTTTATTTGTAAGACATTTTGCATCTTCTCACTGTTGTCCTCCCTTGAATTTTCTGTAGCAACCTTTGGTTGGTTAGACCCTTGTGGATGTACTGTGTTGATCACGTGGGAGAAATCATCCTTTAGGTGGAGGTGTGAGGACACAAACTTAGAAGACTCTTTATATGAACTGGAGGGGGAGGCCGCTGATTTTTCTTTGTCTTGCACAAGTTGTGGGATATCAATTTTTAATCTTTTGCTGGCGTGCGAGGACTGTATTGGTGAAACTACATGAGCAATTTGAGCATTGGGATTAACTGGTGGTGGTGGTAAAGGCAATGAAATAGTGGTCCAACCACGGCGGTGAGAGACATGATGGTGGACAATTTCTTGCCAACCGTCATTAGCGGGGGGTTCGGGCTGCATTGACACATGTGGAGGAACAAGAATGCTGGGAAAATTATGAGGAGGTTGAAATGGGGGTCTTTCAGGTTGGGGATGCAATATACCATTGACAACCAAATTGAAAAACCCATCTTGGAACATCTAGTTTAACTCTTGTGGATCAACATAAAAGTGAATAGAAAACTAAGGCCTTCTATGGCCTCCCTACCAGTTACCTCTGCCTCTATTATTCCGACCATTACTGCCCCTGCTGAAAAAACTCATCCTGTAGAAATATTTAATCAGACATGAGGTTATTAATAACCCATACATGAAACTCAACTTATATAAATCAAGATTTGGCTCTATTATTTACCACAAAACTCATGCAATTCATCCATAAAACTTTCATTAATTAATTTCCATATGAATAGGGGATTGATAGGGTCATTGGGATTATGGGGGGTTTGTATAGTGCGTAAATTGATATCATGGAGGGGGGAATATTCATGAATATTATTCCAACAATCAATAAAACAATCAAACTGTGTGTACAACCAGCTCCCAGAATACCCATCATCAATTAACTTCCATATCATTTCTTTTATTTCCATATAGAATTTTCCTTAAAAATGAGTAACAACAGAACATGGAGTGTAAAAGTGTAATTGGGATAATGAGGGGAGTGTATTTTGCGTAAAATGGTATAATGGAAGGGACTTCCATGGACACTGTTCTATCATATATCAAACAATGCCATTTTCAACATTAAAATTTAAACCCCTTTACTGTTTCAAAATTGAAACTCAACACTATGTTTCCAAAATTCCAGAACTGATGTTTCACTTCAAGGTTGTTCATTTTCATTTATGAATTGCATTGCAAAGGAATCATTTCATAATTTTTTTCCCAAGAAATATTCAACAATAATAACACATCTCGCGCACAATAGGGTCAAGGAGACACAACATTCCAACCATTACAATAATCACCACCAACATTCGAAGAAATGGACAGACTGTGGTCCACGAAATTAACACCAATATATTTTTAAAACTCAACTGATACTTCAAATAACAACGCTTCTAAATTTTCATTTCATTCTGGTTTTCAAGACTCATTCAATGCGTATATAATTCATCCACAAATGTACTCTTTGCATATGGAAACAACACACAACAATTCGTATCCTTCAAACAATGACTTTGCAATGATGTCATCACCCAAATATTTCCATATGACAGACTGTATCTTTAAAAATAATAATAATAATAAGCTTGGCATTCTCTCTAACATTGCACAGTAAACAAATGGACAAAACTAATGACTAAAAAGAGCACGAACAACGTCTTTATTAAATTCTAGGTTGGCCACATCCACAACGTTTTTTTTCAAATACAAGGTTCGATATATAATCATGAACATGGATGTGGTATAGGAGGACGAGTTGACCAATAGTTCGAGGGTTTGGCCAAAGGGGTACCTTAAACAATATAGCACCACCATACGTTTCCCCATTCGTATATACAGAACTTATACAAGGGCGTGAACATGATATCCATGAAAGCCACACAATTAAATGACAAGTAGAGTCTAAAAATAACCCAAAGGATGTGTATAGTGATAACGTTTTTAACCGACATAGATAAATCAATAAAAGAAATCCAGAGGCAAGGCAGGCTCGAGAGCTTCCCAAACAATTTTTTTTTTTAATAGGTAAAGCACGAAGCAACTATAGACAGTAAGAGACACCCACCCACCATTCTAGCCGCGATTAATTGACATATAACGCCACAGAGGCCAATCTTCACCAACCATCCATATACAGTCAGAAATCCATAAATCATAAACTTGGAAATGTACAGACAATGGGTAAACTCAAGAGCCAAATTTTGACTTAATTAAAGAGAAGAGTGAAAAATTCATGGATGGAGCGACAAGAAATCTCATACCTGTGTGTAGAATTTTCCAAGGAGAATCGACCAAGTCCGTATACCTCTTCCATAGCCGAACAAAGCAAAGTAACAACAACCAACAAAAGACCAAATGTGAAATGATTAGGGTGGTGGGATCAAGGTAGGTTAGAGTGATGTTCATTTATTGCACATCATATCTACACTTACATATTTATCCATAGCTAGTACGAGCAAGCTAACCATACAACGCACAACCCAATAACAATTAATTGCAAGCTTGATACACCACCATTTTCCTAAGTCTCAAACTTAACAAATGCGCCAACCTTTGTTTAAAATTTCAATGTGACATATATAAAAACTTACTAGGGATACCATGTCCCAACCTTTAAACTTCCAATTTAAACAATGTGCACAATCCTTGTAGCATGAAATCAAGGTAATCACCATATCACACATCACATATAACTTGAAACATGGAGTTTAGATCCTTCATCAAACTAAATGCAACATAATAATACTTGTGAGAGATATATAAAGACAACATCATTTCCTTTTTAACCACATCGCCCATAGCATCATTTGATCACTTATTTCGACAACGACTTAAAAACAAGTAACTTAAGAGCTCATATTGAAAACAAGTCATAAGCACATAAAACATATGTGTCGTCCTTCCATCATAATCACACAAGGGGGTCCCACCTATTAGTATATTATTAAATATAAATAAATAATAAGGCATTGCAACCATTTGCAAGCAGGTACCCTACATTACGCTTTTGGGCGTCAACAAACTGATGACTCCACAGGGAAATATTTTTCCAATAGATTACGAACTCATAATGTTTGGTTTCGCAGACCAGTGAAAATGGATCAAGAATTATTGACAAGAATAGTTATGCAACAGGGGGAAAAATATTGTTTAAGGGAAATAATGAGATGGGACTTTGGGAATAACTCATGAAAAGTGATACGTATGAGGGGGTTTGGTCCTGTATGCACAACATTCGATCAATCTGTAGCACATAGTGTTTCTAAGTATAAATTTTCTGATATGCTCTTTTGAATCTCAAGATGGAGGGAAGAAAGGGATAGCAAAAAATAGGGAAGAAGACCAAATCGTCTATCTTACAACAATACTGAAAGAAAAAAATAATTTCAATGATTTCTAAAAGGAGGACATCGTGAAAACTTTGTAAAATTTATTGTTTATTGATAAAAAATACATACAAAATGACATTTTTGTGGCAAAACTGATCCAAAATTTATTTCTGATAAACATAAAACGAAATAACAGAAAATGAAATAGAAAAATTGAAAATTCAATTGAACAAGGCAAAATAAAATAGTAAAACAAAAAGCTATATACAACAATGATTTCCATATGGCATTTAACAATCAAGTTGGTTCCACATAATGTTTCAAGTGGGAACCATTGGTACTATAAGAAAACAATCACTCTTCCAAACCCTTTAAAAGGTAAGAGTTTGCACCTAGGACAAAAGCGATTTTGAAAGGACCTAGCCATAATTTATGAAACTTAGAATGTCTTACTCTGTCAGCATGGGATGAGTCCCAAAGTAAGACTTTCTCACCTACCTTAAATTTGGCATCTTTTGCACTTTTGTTAAAATATTTATTTATAGTTTGTTGTATTCTCTTTATGTTTTCCAAGTAAAAAATTATTTGTTCTTCTAAGGCTAATAGTGCATTTATCCTTTGAGGGACATTGGAAGAATATAATTCTTCAATATGTAGCATCAGTCGTATAGAAGAAAGTTCTAGCTCGGTAGGCATAATGACTTCTTGACCATAAACAAGCTGAAAGGGGGTGCAACCTGTGCTTACCTTGGTGGTAGTGTGATATGCCCAAAGGGAGTAAATGAGGAGGGTGTGCCATTGACGAGGATTATCTTCGATGAGCCTCTTTATGATCCTAACCAGATTCTTGTTAGTAGACTCAGCTTGCCCATTTCCTTGAGGGTAATAAGTTGATGAGGTGAAATGTTTGACTCCCAACTTGACTAGAAATTGAGTTAATTTTGCAGAAATGAAAGCGAGACCATTGTCTATAATAATATCTAGAGGAATGCCAAATCTGGAGAAGATATTAGAATCCAGGAAGGAAATTACATGTTCATCATGTGCGTGTCTAAGATGCACAACTTCAGTCCACTTAGTGAAATAATCAGTGGCTGTCAAAATAAAAATATGCCCTGCGGAAGACGAAGGATTAATAAGACCAATAAAGTCTAGGCCCCATTTAGAAAAAGGAAAATCCGAGAGGATAGGTTGTAAAGGCATCATAGAAAGATGCTCTTTCCCAACGAATTTTTGGCACTTGTCACAAGATCTTGCGAATTTATAATAATATCAAAAAATCGAAGGCCAATAGCAGCCATTTCTTATGATTTTAAAAGAAGTGGCTTTAGTAGAAAAGTGGCCACCAACGTGAATAACATAATCTGAAGATCCATGAGTTTCATGTATCAATTTATGTGCTTCCTCATCATTCGCACATCGAAGTAATATACCATCGACGAACCTCCTGAAAAAAAGGTCTCCTAAAACAATATATCTGGAAGATTCAAGGCAGAGTCTCCTCTTCTGATGAGGATCTAAGTCATCTGAGAATTTCTGATATTGCAAGTAATACACCAGATTTTTATACCAGGGGTGTTCAACTATAGACAGATTTTGGTTCTCAATATAAAACAGAGTTGAAAGAGGATCATCTTGATCATCAATTTCTTCACTTATTTCAGGATGTTGAGCTAGGTCTCGTCCCTTGATTGTTTTTGAAGTCATGATCGTCAAATCATGCTCTTGAATCTTGGCAAGACAATGTGCAAGTTTTTCTTAAAGATAAGTTTGTGAAAGCATAAACTTGACAACAAGGAAATGGACTTTTACCTGCATATGTTTTCCTAGAATAAAGTGGCAAAATTTCTCTATAGCCTTAACAAGAGCAAAATCATGTTTCTCAATATAAGAGTACTTGAATTCATCATCTGATAAAATTTGGCTCATGTAAGCTACAAAATTTTCATTGTTTTGGTCATCACTTTGTAAGAGAATAACAAAAATTGCTTGCTCAGTGGCATTAGTGTATATGATAAGATATTTTTCAAAGTCTGGTTTCGCCAGAACCGGTGTCGAGATGATTTCCTTCTTAATCCTAATGAAAGCATTTTCGACGTCATCTGTCCAAGAAAAAGAGCGAGCTTGCTTTAGAATATTATGAATTGGTTTAACCATTAAGTCAAAATCAGAAAGAAACCTGCGAGCAAAGTTGATAATACCCATAAAGGCTTGAACCTCCTTTTTGGGAAAGAAGGTTTAGAATAGCAGAAATCCTCTCGGGATCTATGCTTATTCCTGAATCAGAAATGATATGACCAAGGAGATTTCCCTTCGTGACATCGAAAATATACTTTGAAGGATTTAAATAAATACCAAACTTTCTGCAATGCATGAGAATTTTTCTAAGATGACCAAAATGATCCAATTGGTTTTTTGAATAAACAGTCAAGTCATCTAGATAAACTTGTATAATTTTATCGATCAGATCATCAAAATATATCTGCATAGCTCTTTGAAAAGTGGCAGCTACATTAGATAAGCCAAAAGGCATACGTTCATAAGGAAATGTGCCCCAACGAGTAGTAAATGTGGTTTTATATCTATCCGTGCTTTTTACCTTGATTTGATTATAGCCAGAAAATTCGTCAAGTAAGGACATCATTTATGACCCTGCAACTTGTTTTAAAATCATTTCCATATTAGGGAGAGAAAAATGATCTTTGACACTCGCTCTATTTAATGCACGAAAATCAATGCATAATCCGATCTGACCAGTTGTTTTCCGAACAGGGACCAAATTTGAAACCCATTCAGAATACTTAACTGGAAAGATGATACCAGCCTTCAAATTTTTTTCCAACTCTTTCCTAATAGTAGCTTCGAGTACAGGGTTAATAGGTCTTTGTTTTTGAATAACTAGTCTTATCCCTTCCTTGATAAGAATGGCATGTTGTATAAGAGCGGGATCAAAACCACGAAGATCCTCATATCAACATGCAAAAACATCTTGAAATTCGCAGAGTAGTTCTGTGAATTTCGCCTTTTCTTCATCTGAGCATTAGGCACCTAGTTTAACAATCTTTGGGGATTCAGGTGTCCCAAGGTTCAAGGAAATGGTATCACCCACTTTCATTTTCGACTCATCTTCCTTATGTATCTCTTTGTTACTTACATCACTCGACGGAAATGAACTTTCAAGAGGATTCAGGCCCTTAGGAAATTTATCATCTTCAATGGATATTATTTCCTTGGACCTAAATGGTTCATTTTGTATGAAAGCGCAAATTCCTTCATCACTTGGGAATACCTGCCATGATTCCACGTTATCAAGGATATGGGGACGATACAAATATTGAAACGTGCAATCAAGTCTTTGGGGAAAAATATGTCGGGTAGGGGATGTTGCAAACACCGCTAACCTATCAGCCATTGAATTGAGTTCCCGCTTAACATGAGTGATGTTAAATGATAACAGGTTTGAAATGAGCATCCAAACAACTTGGGTATAACATTTAAGTAACTTGTTGCTAGGTAAATAAATTTTACGTACAAGGTTCACAACAATATCAGAATCACCAAAGACTATAAGGTGGCCACAACCGAGGCTATATGCATTTTTTATGCCTAACAATAAGGCCTCAAACTCAGTAATGTTGTTTGTGCAGGAAAATTCTAACCTATAAGAGAAATTGTGAATTTTACCTATAGGGGAGTATAGAATAATACCGGCTCCATTACCTTCATTTGAGCATGAGCCATTGAAATGCATGTGCCATATGCCATCGTCGAAATCAATTGGTTCAAGGATAGTATCACCCTCATCAACAAAGATAGAGTATACTCCCAAATCTTCCTCAAGATAGTTAACGTTAGGTTGGGGAACACTCTATATGTATGGTAAAATTATTCCTTCTCTTAGGACTATAATGTTCTTCCTGTTTCTAGGAACAACCAGATGTGTTCCATCAAGCGAAGGATATCCACCTGTTAAAGTTTTCCAGTCTCTTCCTAAAATAATCAAATAATTGCTTATTGGCATATCAATTACCTGGAGATTGAGGGTTGTTCTTATTTCAGGATGTGCGCACAGAACTAAGGTTACATATTTGATTTCGCATATAGTTGACTTTTGCAGATTATTATAAGAGAGCATGCTTCTGGAGTTTTCATTAGTGCATGATAAGCCAAAATATTCCATTATAATTTTTGACATTACACTTGGACCAGACCTGCCATCAATTAGGCAACAATGAGCTATTTTATCCATGATCTTTACATAAATATAAAAAGGGGGATTTTTTACAGGTTTCCTAAAGTTATTTACACCTATCTTATTTACAGTTGGATCCTCTTCTTTGACTCTTCAAAAAGATTGGCTATAGTAGAAATTTTACCTTCCATAAAATTCTTGAGATGATTTTGTTGTTCAGGGATGACAACTATGTCCAAAAGAGTAGCATTAGCCTTGATATTAGCCAATTTATTAAGGATGTTTTATTTAGAAGAGGGAAGAGGGGAAGGTGTTCCTTGAGTTTCCAAAAATTTTAAAACTTGTGTATGAGTTCTATGAGAAGATGAACTAGGGGAAGAAGAAGTGCGAGGAGAGTCATATTTTCTCTTGGCAGTGTAAGATTTTTTCCTGGTATTGATTATCATGACATCCTTAGGATCAGCCCAATCTAGAACATTGATAGTGGTTTCGGGCTTCTTGCCAAAGATTTATCTCTAGCATTTTTCTTAACTTCACAAGTAATTTCTTCATGATTTTCTTCGCAGAAGTTACACCAACTGCGAAACATACTGGCTTTGGGCTGAAAATATTTTTCATTTGTATTCCTAAAAGGTGTTGAGGAAGAAGAAGATGCCCTAGGAGTAAGTGAAGGAACATTTTCCTTTCATTCATATGCTATCATCTGATTGTTCATATCTTGCATGAGTTGTAGGAGGGCAAACATATATGTTTGTTTGACTGAGTCTCCTTTGGGGAGACCTGCTCTTTGTACTCTAGGAAAGTATGAAGAGTGGAACCAAGATTGTCAATAGCCTTTTCTTCGAGCCTATGACGATAAGGGGAAGGTAGAACGTTATAATAATGCATGAAAGCAGCTTGATTTTGTGGGCGGATTAGTTCAGGGATTTGATTGTACAATTTGGTGAAGCGAAGGTTAAAGGACTTAATAGTCTCACCATCTTTGTAAGAAATATTGTTATATTCCCTTAACTGTTCGGTTGGGCTCTTAGATTGTCCATAAGTATACTTGAACCAATAAACTAACTCTTCCCAAGTGGAAAGAATTTTGGGAGGGAGAACAAAAAAGTCTGTTGCTGCTTTATCTTCAAGGGAGTTGAAAAACAAGCACATGCAATTATCGTTATCGTTAGCTCCGATATTATGGCAGGCATTGGAAAATTCCACTAGGTGTTCATTTGTAGAAACTTTATTATTTCTCAAAAATCTGGGTAGATTCTCTTTGAATTTCGGTAACAGACGGGTAGCAAGTGCTAGATTCAAGGGAGAAGATACATGCCATGGGGTGGTTGTAGCATCTTCCTCAAATTGGAAAAGCCCATACTTCTTTATAATTTTAGCAAGGTTGGTAGTAGATAGGATAGGGACTTGATGACTGTATATACTACCAATTACTGAAGAGGTTGAAGGTTGTGAGGATGAAGCACCACTAGCACCACCTATATATGTCATTTTGAAAGTGATGGGTAAGGGTGAGAAGGGTGAGCTGGAAGAATCAGATAAAGTCCTCCTTAGAGTACTTTCTTGGGTTGAAAAAATGATTTTCCTTCTTCCTATTTCAGAAATAGGAGTAGCTTCCGAGGACAATCCTCTTCTCCTTCGATAGATGCGAGGATCCGAGGACATGAAAAGAAGACCAAAGACTTAGGAAGAGGGAGACTATTGTTAATTTCTAGGCTTCCTTTTCCTGGCTTCCCAACGTTCACAGATACTTATATCTCTTTCAAATACTTCCCAAGAGCGTTCAAGCTCAACCCAAGTACTAGTAGTTTCTAAAATAGTGTTGAACAAGGTTAAGGAAATACTAGTTTGGTTGTTAAGACCGTTTCCAATATTGGGCTATCTTGTAACCGATGTTGTCATGGAAAGGTCAGTCAAGGATTATGTAAATAAAACATAAAAAAATTAAAGATAATCATAAATACAATCAACCAGAGAGATATGGAAGATATCCCTAGTATGGTCGCCAAATACATGTTGAGGAAAAGGTATAAAGAACCTTAATAAAGCTTTTTTAGATCTTGTCTGGCTAAGACAAGATAGTTGGGAATGTCACTCGAGGTTTATAGCCTAAAAAAAAATCACTTAATCCACAAGTATCAAGTACAACGGATCAAGGATGATTTTATGTTTATAGTAATGTACAATAAAATTAAACAAATCTATGTGAGAGTATAAATAATTTACAATAATGTAAACATGGAGATAAAGGCAAAGAACAAACCATATCATGAAGACACATATGTGAGACAAAAACAATGATATGATTTTATTTCATTCTGAGATATAAAACTTAGTTTTCTTATATAAACCCCTGCGAGGGTAGGGACCAAAGTCAGATTTAGAAGCCTTCGATGGGAAACATACAAAAAGACTCTGACAACACAATAAAACTAAAACTAATGATCTAGACTAGCTTGCCACAACATGATGCCACTTGACTATGCAAGATATTCTTTATCGATTATGAAATTTAATTCATAAACAAACAAGAATACACATACTGTCAAAGATAGATCAAACAACTTTAAAACAAGCTGCTGAAATATGCCATTCAATTTTGAATCATGTTGCCTTCGATAAGACCCTGCTGTCATCAAGAGGATTAAGATTTCTAGTAAAATCAGATTGAATGAAAACTAAAAATATATCACTAGTATAGAGAAAACCTTTTGGCTGTAGCTCTCCTTCTATCCCCTCTTGTCTCTTCATCTCATTGAGCCTTTATTCTTTCTCAATAAGTTGAGGCAAGTCAACTGTTTTCTTTAGTTAATCCAAATTGACTTAATTAATTAGTTTTAGAAAAATAATTAATAATAATATATAAATAAGGGTCTAATTAATAATAGCTAAATAGGTGGGACCTCTTGTGACTTCCATTATTTCCTTTGACAATCATCAAATATAAAGTACAAAATTAATCATTTGAATCACATAACACCCTTGTAACTCCCATGCTCATCATTTAAATCGAAAATATCAACAAAAAGTTATGACCATATCCCAAAAAATAATATATCCATCTTATCCTTGAAAAAATCCTAAATAAAAGCTTGCTCTCCAAAAACTTGGTCAAAATAATGAAACACTGTCTTCATCACTAAACAACATACAAAACATAAAAAACCATATTTGTTGTTGTTGATACTGAGAGGGGGGTGAATCAGTATCAAGTAAAATTTAAAACCTTTTTCAACTTATACTTAAACCATTCAATTGTATCCAATGAGAAATGAGCAATAGTATAAGAGTTACACCAATACACCACAATACACCATGCACAATATATGAGAAATAATCAATAGTTATTGTTCAAGGGAAGTAATGACTTCCAAAGGTAGCTACAGCTTCCAAATGTAAAGGGGGGGATAAACCTCCAAGAGGAAGATACAATCCTCCAATATCAAGAGAGGTTTGAACTCTCCATCCTTGCCCCTTCCTTCCACACAAGAATATATGAGAGATAATAAAACTTTACATTAAATCATCACCATCAACCAATCATCACATAGAACCTGATAATCCTTCCTGAGACTTCTTCAATTTATGCAATTCTTCAATTCTTGGAGTACTCTGATCCTGTAGATAATATTACTCAATGTATTATCTGAAACTCCTCCAATTTTCACTCCTTGAATCCTCCCCAAAAAGAGGTTATAGAAAGACTGGTAGACTTTATTCAATTCTGGTCTATTCATGAGAGTGAACTTGCACAAAATGCCCCGCGCTCAATAATTAACACACGATTATGAAAATCACACACAAGAAACTACAGTCTATACTCTTTCCAATGAAATTTGTCCCACTTCATTTGGATTCTTGATCAAGAATTTATGATAGTTTTACCCGGAACACATGTTTATTGACTAGCTTCAGGACTGGTCACAAACCCTATCTTCCATAGAGTGTATCTCCATAATTATAGAGAATCAAGAGATGAAATTTTTACCATAGGTGCCTTGATATATCTTCTCAATACCATAGAGATTTCACCATCTGAATCATTCTAGAAAAAAAAGTTATAGCAAAAATGGTAATATGACCTGAAAATAACATACCTTAGAACACATCACCAAAAGACTTCATTCTCCCTTGAAATCCGACCTTATTTTCTTCTTATTTCCTATGAAATTGGAATTTTATCAAATGAATGTATAATGATGTTTATTTATACCATTTATGTCACTTTCTTTTAACATTAGGGCCGAGCTGACACTTTCTTATTTTGTAATTCTTTTCTTTAATTATCTTCAGGGCCTACATTGACTTCCTTCTTCAATTCACTTTGTCATCTTCAAAAATTCATTTCTCCTCAACCATGAGGATCCATGTGACGTGCCATATAACACTGGAAACAATATGATGTATACTATCCATCCATGGGTGTTGTATCTACATGTGCATTTTCCTTCATGTCCAAATACCTTCATCAATCTTGCAGTCCAAAACCCATGACTAGGGTTGACATCAATGACAACAACCAATCTTCCAACAATATCCCCCTTTTTCATTGATGGAAACACTCATGCTCCCCCTATCATCATGATCCAAATTTCTCTCCCCCTTTGACATCAATGGATAAGGGTATGGCTTCTCCCCCTGAGTTTAATGGCAAAAGGTAACCTTTTTCTTTGGGGTTGCTCCCCCTAAACATGTGGCACTCAATAATACTTCATCCTTATTTTTGTTCTTTGGGAATTTTTCTTCCTCGGAATCCTTTTGTGTGGCTTCTGTCTTCTCTCTCTTCTTCATGTCTAGGATGTATATGTTGTTTGGTCTTCTTGTTACAGTTGCAACCAATCTTCCTTAGTTATTTTCTCTAATTTTACATTTTCGGGAGTCAAATGCAAGAGTGTATCCTTGATCACACATTTTACTAACACTGAGTAGATTATGATTCAAGTCTTCAACCAATAGAACATTCTTTGCTTTTACATTTTTTCTTCCAAGCTCTACTACACCTTCTCCAAGTATTTTGGCAGATGAGTC
>ML776792.1:730733-744850 GCA_009831015.1 Picea engelmannii
ACATGTCCTACTCCTTCACAATTAAAGCAAAAGAACTGACCTCTATTTTCTTCTTTGAAATCTGAGATGTTGTAATCTTCTTCAACTTCTTCTTCTTCTGTTGCTTCTTCCCTTGCATAAAGTTCTTGTAGCTTGTCCCAAAGATCTTTTGATGATGCACATGATCCCACCTTGGATTTCACTGAATTTGTCAATCCATCCAGGATGGTATCTATTGCCAGTTTGTTGTTCATTTTTGCTTCCTTTTGAGTTGCAGTCTTTGGTTTCTTCAAAGCATTGTATCCTGAAGCAACTGAGAACCAAACATCCGCCCCAAGAGCTTTCAAGTAAGTTTCCATTCTATTTTTCCAGTATTCAAAATTGCTTCCATCAAATGGTGGAATCCCATTTGGAATGTTTCCTTCCATTTCTGCATAGGATCTTCCTTCCAGTGGTTAAACTGTACTAAAGGTAACCCACTCTGATACCAATTGTTGATACTGAGAGGGGGGTGAATCAATATCAAGTAAAATTTAAAACCTTTTTCAACTTATACTTAAACCATTCAATTGTATCCAATGAGAAATGAGCAATAGTATAAGAGTTACACCAATACACCATGCACAATATATGAGAAATAATCAATAATTATTGTTCAAGGGAAGTAATGACTTCCAAAGGTAGCTACAACTTCTAAATGTAAAGGGAGGGATAAACCTCCAAGAGAAAGATACAATCCTCCAATATCAAGAAAGATTTGAACTCTCCATCCTTGCCCCTTCCTTCCACCCAAGAATATATGAGAGATAATAAAACTTTACATTAAATTATCACCATCAACCAATCATCACATAGAACCTGATAATGCTTCCTGAGACTTTTTCAATTTCTACAATTCTTCAATTCTTGGAGCACTCTGATCCTGTAGATAATATTATTCAATGTATTCTATGAAACTCCTCCAATTTTCACTCGAATCCTCCCCAAAAAGAGGTTATAGAAAGAATGGTAGACTTTATTCAATTCTGGTCTATTCAAGAGAGTGAACTTGCATAGAATGCCCTGCGCTCAATAATTAACATCTGATTCTGAAACTCGCACACAAGAAACTAAAGTCCGTACTCTTTCCAATTAAATATTCCCCACTTAATTTGGATTCTCGATGAAGAAGTTATGATTTTTTTACCTGGAACACCTGTTTATTGACTAGCTTCAGGACTGGTCACAAACCCTACCTTCCACAGATTGTATCTCCATAATTATAGTGAATCAAGAGATAAACATTTTACCAGAGGTACATTGATATGTCTTCTCAATACCATAGCGATTTCACCATCTGATTCGTTCTAGAAAAAAAGTTATAGCAAAAATGGTAAGATGACCTGAAAATAACATACCTTAGAACACATCACCAAAATACTTCATCCTCCCTTGAAATCCGACCTTCCTTTCTTCTTATTTCCTATGAAATTATACTTTTATCAAATGAATGTATAATGATGTTTATTTATACCATTTATGTCACTTTCTTTTAACATTAGGGCCGACCTGATACTTTCTTATTTTGTAATTATTTTCTTTAATTATCTTCAGGGCCTACATGTACTTCCTTCTTCAATTCACTTTTTCATCTTCAAAAATTCATTTCTCCTCAACCATGAGGATCCATGTGACGTGCCACATACCACCGTAAACAACATGATGTATACCATCCATCCATGGGTGTTGTATATGCATGTGCATTTTCCTTCATGTCTAAATACCTTCATCAATCTGGAGGTCCAAAACCTATGATTAGGGTTGACATCAATGACAACAACCAATCTTCCAACAGTTGTGTGAGGCATTTTTCCTCTTCTCACTATTGTCCTCTCTTGACTTTTCTATAGCAGTTATTGTTTGGTTAGACCCTTGGGACTATACTGCACTGATCACATGGGATAAATCATCCTTTAGGTGGAGGCGTGAGGACACAAACTTAGAAGGCTCTTTAGATGAACTGGAGGGGGAGGCCACTTCTTTTCTTTTGTCTTGCACAGGTTGTGGGATATCATTTTTTAATCTTTTGTTGGCGAGCGAGTTATGTACTGGCGAAACAACATGACAAATTTGAGCATTGGGATTAACTGGTGGTGGTGGTGGTAAAGGCAATGACACAGTGGGATAACCATGGCGATGAGAGACAAGCCGATGGAAAATTTCTTGCTAACTATCTTTAGCGGGGGGTTCGGGCTACATTAACACATGTGGAAGAAGAAGAATGTCAAGAAAATTATGAGGAGGTTGAAATGGGGGTCTTTCAGGTCGGGGATGAAATATACCATGGCCAACCAAATTGAAAAACCCATCTTGAAACAACTGGTTTAACTCGTGTGGATCAACATCGAAGTGAATATAAAACCGAGGCCTTCTATGGCCTCGCTACCAGTTACCTATGCCTCTATTATTCCAGCCATTACTGCCCCTGCTGAAAAAAAAACTCATCCTGTAGCAATATTTAATCAGTCATGAGGTTCTTAATAACCCATACATGAAACTCAACTTAAATAAATCAAAGTTGGCTCTATTATTTACCACAAAACCCATGCAATTCATCCAAAAAACTTTCATTGATTAACTGCCATATGAACAAGGGATTGATAGGGTCATTGGGAGTATGGGGTTTTTTTATTGTGCGTAAAATGATATCATGGAGGGGGAAAGATTCATGAATACTATTCCAACAATCAATAAAACAATCAAACTGTGTACAACCAACTCCCAAAATACTCGTCATCAATTAACTTCCACATCATTTCTTTTATTTCCATACAGACTTTTCCTTAAATATGAGTAACAACAGAACGAGGAGTGTAAAAATGTAATTGGGATAATGAGGGGAGTGTGTTTTGCATAAAATGGTATAATGGAAGAGACTCCCATGGATATTGTTCTATCATATATCAAACAATTCCATTTTCAACATTAAAATTTAAACCCCTTTACTGTTTCAAAATTGAAACTCCACACTCTATTTCCAAAATTCCAGAACTGATGTTTCACTTCAAGGCTGTTAATTTGCATTTATAAATTGCATTGCACATGAATCATTTCAAAATATTTTTCCCAAGAAACATTCAACAATAATAACAAAACTCGCACACAATAGGGTCAAGGAGACACAACATTCCAACCATTATAATAATCACCACCAACAATCGAAGAAATGGACAGACTGTGGTCCACAACATTAACACCAATATTTTTTTAAAACTCAACCAATACTTCAAATAACAATGCTTCTAAATTTCCCTTTCATTCTAGTTTGCAAGACGCATTCAATGCGTATATAATTCATACACATAGGTACTCTTTGCATATGGAAACAACACACAACAAGTCATATCCTTCAAACAATGACTTTGCAACACTGTCATCACCCAAATATTTCCATATGACAAACCGTATCTTTTAAAAAAAAAAAAAATAAGCTTGACATTCTTTCTAACATTGCACAGTAAACAAATGGACAAAACCCATGACTAAAAATGACACAAACAATGTCTCTATTAAATTCCGGGTTGGCCACCTCCACAACGTTTTTTTTTCAAATACAAGGTTCGATATATAATCATCAACAAGGATGCGATATAGGAGGATGAGCTGACCAATAGTTTGAGGGTTTGGCCAAAGGGGTACCTTCAACAATTTAGCACCATCATAAGTTTCCCCAGTTGTATTTACAGATATTATACAAGGGCGTGGATATGATAGTCATGAAAGGCACACAATTAAATGACAAGTAGAGTCTAAAAATAACCCAAAGGCTACGAATAGTGATAACATTTTTAACAGACAAAGAGAAATCACTAAAAGAAAACCAGAGGCAAGGCAGGCCCGAGAGCTTCCCAAACAATATATTTTTTTTTAATAGGTCAAGCACGAAGAAACTTCAAACCGTAAGAGACACCCACACACCATTTTAGCTGCAAGTAATTCACATATAACGCCACAGAGGCCAATCTTCACCAACCATCCATATACAGTCGGAAATCCATAAATCGTAAACTTGGAAATGCACAGACAGTGGGAAAACTCAAGAGCCAACTTTTAACTTAATTAAAGAGAAGAGCGAAAAATTCATGGATGGAGCAACAAGAAACCTCATACATGTGGGTAAAATTTTCCAAGGAGAGTCGACCAAGTCTATATACCTCTTCCACAACCGAAAAAGTGGAGTAACAACAACCAATAAAAGACCAAATGTGAAATGGCTAGGGTGGCGGGCTCGAGGTAGGTTAGAACGATGTGCATTTACTGATCGTCGTATCTACGCTTACATATTCATCCATTGCTAGTACAAGCAAGCTGACCATACATCGCACAACCCACTAACAATCAATTGCAAGCTTGATACACCACCATTTTTCTAAGTCTCAAACTTAACAAATGCACCAACCTTTGTTTAAAATTCCAATGTGACATATATCAAAAACTTGTTAGGGATACCATGTCCCAACCTTTAGACTTCCAATTTAAACAATGCGCTCAATCCTTGTAGCATGAAATCAAGGTAATCACCATATCACACATCACATACAACTTGAAACATGGAGTTTATATCCTTCATCAAACTAAATGCAGCATAATAATACTTGTGAGAATTATATAAAGACAACACCATTTTATTTTTAACCACATCGCCCATAGCATGATTTGATCACTTATTTCGACAATGACTTAAAAACAAGTAATTGTAGAGCTCATATCACAACCAAGTCATAAGCACATAAAACATATGTGTCATCCTTCTATCATAATCACACAAAGGGGTCCCACCTATTAGTATATTATTAAATATAAATAAATAATAAGGCATTGCTACCATTTGCAAGCAAGTACCCTACGTTGCGCTTTTGGGCGTCAACACAGACATATTCACCGAGGCATTTACTAAGAAAAATTTCCACCTTCTTTGTGATCGTCATGGAGTGAAGGAAACAATAACTTAACAACTGCATTTATTCCTTCTTTTTGATGCATGGTACTTTGAATGGGGGTTTTTCCCATGAGGTTTTCCATGTTTCCTCTTTTTTGAATGTTTCATTCTTGTATGCATTGTATAATGAGTACCTAATATGGCTTTGGTTTCCATGACCCATTCATCATGTACACCCTAGTAGTGTTCGGGGGGGTGTTGGACATGTTACTCCCCAAGCCTAGGGGTAATTAAGGAGATGATTTCTCAAGGCCTGCGGGTAGCAGACATGGAGTGTCGAGAGCCCGATGCATAACACAACCTGCATAACCCCTCCACTAACCATAATTCACCATCTTCATCATTGGAAACATAGAAACATCCACTATGCCAACTTGACTCCCAAAAGGAGGCAGGTCTTGCTTCACGATGTAACAAGTGCAGTCTCATGGTAAGTGTCACTTTAATATTTTAATAATTTAATCATGTTCAAAGAGTCCTTTCTTAATTATGGAACGTTTTCTTGGAAATTATACCTTTTACTTAATTTCACCTTAGTGGTTGAAATGGTATCCTAGTAAGTTGGTCACCCTTAGGAAAAGTGTTTCTATTGGGGGTTCCCCTAAGGATCATCGTACCATTCCTCACTCATACTTACCACTTTCCACACTTCTTCCCCTCCATTTCCTCATCTTTAGGGTTTTCGAGTGCATTGACCCCAAGAAGGGATTGTACCTCATTTCATGGGAAGAAGGGGCTAAAGGCCCATAGATGTTGTAGATGGAAAAAGTTAAAAGCCATAAATTATCCTTCTAGATGCTCACTGTAAGGTCTTGAGAGAAATGAAATGCTTCTCCATAAAAATGAAGGACCTTTAACACACATAATTAATAAATGTCCTTCTTGTTGGGGGAATGCATTTGCGATGTCCTTTAATTTCCATTGCATATGGAAATCAATGTGTTCCTAACTTCAGTGGAATTGCGGTGCTCTTTACTTTCCATTTCACATAGCACTTAATGTTTAGACCATAATAAATTAAAGGCAAAGGCGTGGAAAAATTTTGCATTGAAAAATGAAGGATAAAACACACCCTCCACAAAGGCACCCATAAATGAGACAATACAAACCCTTGATATGTCAAGAAACCCATGCCTAAAATTCTTCCCCTAATCCACCTTATACTCATCACATGATCTAGATATGGTCTTCTTGGGAAACATTCCTTGACTTGGGGATTGGATTACCCAATAGGGCACCTTGACACCCCTCCCATACCTAAATTCGACAAAACTTATAAGGTATTTGAGAATTTGTTTAAATTGAAAAGGGGGGATTTGATGCACATGTTTGGGTGTTTCTTGTATTAAATGTGGCATATTTGTCATGATAATTGTGACTTGTGGACTCTTGGAGGGAATGCTTGTTTTTCTTTGCAAGAGCTTGCCCACATGATGGATGCTAGACCCCTCACATGGAAGACCATGGATGATGAACGTTGGACCTAGAATATGGAGGACATTGCGTTTGGCATCACTAGAAGGTGAGGTTTCACTCTTCTCCACTTAGATGTTGGCCTTTGGAGGCCTAGAACATCAAACTTCAATCCCTTGACATCAATTTTAAGCTAGGGGTTTGATGGATCACATGGTGGTTTGACATGATGATGCACATGGCATGAGATATTGGGACATGAGGGCATGAAATGTGGCCTTTGGAGGCCCAATGATATCATCTTGGAGACTTGACATCTCACTTCTAGCTTTACGTCACCCTTCTGGGGCATGACGTCACCCTTCTAGGGTTTTATTTCATGTAAAATTTAACTTTTGTTATTGTAAGGGAAAATTGAAGGGGTCAACCCTCTTATATTTTGTAGTTGACATTTTTATGTGGAAAAATAGGTCAAGGTAGCTCCATATAAATATAACACCTTGAGATTTCATTTTTTCATCACATTTTTCTCACCTTTGTGAGAGAACAAGTTTGAAAATTTCACCTTATCCTTGGTTATATCTCTCTTCCACAATGCACCTTGCTTGAAAGGTCAAGTTATGGATGTTCTTTGATGATTTTTTGAATGGAATTACTGCAATTAGGGTTTTCTCTTTGTGATATCTTGGTGAAGTAAGTAAATTTCTGCAATATTATTTCATGCTATTAATTTTTTATGATGAAATTTAGTTGTTCATGCTAGATGTCTTTCTTGGTAAAACCCTAAGAGAGGAGCATAAGTGCTTCCTCCTCTCACAAGGTTAATTTAGTCCAAAATTTATGAAGAAATCCTAGCTAGAGTTAGACTCCTAAATCCCTAAAGTGCTATCACTTTAGAATTGTATCCCTAGACTCTTGATTCTTGACCTAGGTGAAGCTACAATAAGGGAGAAAACATTTCTAGGTCCCAAAAGTTCTTGCGCCCTAGAAATTACCTCTCTTCAAGATTCAATCTCTAAGGACATAATGTTCTAGCACATTAGAGATTGATTCCTACCTCTTGGTTACATCTAGATCAATTTCCAAGTTAGTTGTATTTTCTATTGTAAAGACTCCATAGCCCTTAAAGGCACTAATCCTCAATATCTCTTATGATGAAAGTGATCAACAAAATCTTCATTTCAATTCTCTCAAGCTTCCTACTGACTTGAGCTAATTGACTGATAAACTTGTTGTTGTTGCAAATAGTTTTCTACAGCCATCCTAACATACTCTAACTTACTACATACATTGCTCTAACAATAGTCTAACATACTCAAAAGTTGCATCTAACTATTGGATAATTCTCTACTGAGCTAATGCTAAGTTTTCATAATAAATTGTTACAATTATGAAGTGTAATCATTGTTGTTGTTATAATTTATCTATTGCTATTGTACTGCTATTAATTGCTACAATTTTATAACAGCCATAGCAATTTTTATTGTCTAGTGTATTAAAGAGGTATTAGTTTCATGCTTGTACTTGTAAATCATTATCTATATGCTATAATTGTTCTTTTTTTGGGAAGGTACTCAAACCATCTTATTACCTCTTATTTCTCCTTGACCTACCTTGACTTAGGTGATCAAGAGAGGGGGCGGTAGGCTTGGATTACAAACTTGCTACTTTGATCCCTTGAGGTCATCGAGGAAGCCTCCTCTGTGGTGGACCTCCTCCATCACTAAAACGAGGGGATTTATTACTAAGGTGACAATGGTAGGATTCCCTGTATTTATGCAAGATTTATGCATCTTGTGTTGGGAATTGCACAACTACAAATCCTGCGATAACATTTTGGCACCGTTGTTGAGGAGGATTGATTCATTCTCCTCAACGAAATATCCTTTGGTAAAATTTCCTCATAGCCCTTATTTCTCAAGTTTACATGGAGACTCCACTGAGTGTGGCTCCCTCACCTTCCTTTGATGATCCTAAAGAGATCATATGGTGACTCCAATAATATATTCCTAGGTGTCATCCTGCTCTCAAATTTGTGATATTGTGTATTTTTAAGTAATGGGGTTATGGCATGATGGTAACTTCACATAATGTTTCCTTCCCTGGATATTGAAGTTATTCCAGGATACCCAAATCACTTTTCTTCGGGTTGGGGAAAAATTGTCCAAAATTTGATGGAGACCCATCCTTGGCTATCACTCATGTGGTGAGTTTCTTGAAGTATGATTAAGAGACAAATGTGACACATAAAGATGTGCTCATAAGATAATTCTTTGTGTCTCTGGAAACAATACAAAAGGACTAGTTTGAGAATACTCTTAAACCAAAAAGTATATCTTCTCTTACATCTTCATTGAGGAATTCCTCAAAAGGTGGGCCCTGAGAACACAAAATTATGAAGACACTCTCCACGATTTCATGGTGGCCTTCCAAAAGGAAGGGTTATCTTCAAACCTTGTTGAGGAAGATGAAGATTCCTTTGATGAACAATAAGTTGAAGAGAATATTCATTAAGAGGGTTACCAATCCCTCAAAGGGGAGCAATAATTACCTCATCGTTCTAATGAAGACAACGAAGACTTGACTGAAGAACATTTTGATGTGAAAGAAGAGGATCCTCATGAAGACAAAGTGTTGGTGTTTGCTACTCTATTTTATGAAGTCATCTAATCTTGCACCTCTCCTGCACATGAAAAATAGAACATGGTAAGTTTTACTCCTTTCCAAGTCTTTGATATTGCTCCATTTCATGATTCGGAAAGTGAAGAAGTGTTAGAGGAACCCTTGGATGCACTAGACCGTTCATGTTGTGATAAAGGTGATGATTTGATTGACAATATTGATGAGTTTATACATGTTGGGATACCTAAATGGGATGTGATTGGTCATGGTAGAGATACTATTTATGATATTGAAGGTCATTTTCAATTGTTGTTGTTACAACAACCATACGTGATTTCTACTAATTATGATGTTTGGTAGCAAGAAGATGACATGATTACAGATTTGTTCCAACCACCCAAGGATGACTTATTGAAACACTCCCATGATGATTTCTAGTTGTATCCTTAGGTTTTTGGTTCATATTATTTTAAGAACTTGGATTTATCCTACGAAGAAGATTTTCAACCACCTATATGCTCTGACTTTGATGAAGGTGAGGTCATGGTTTTCTCGGAGCAATATTTTTATGATGATATTTTCTAGCCTTCCTATTTTTCTTCAACTCGTCATGTCACTAAGGATGTAGTTGGGAAACATGTTCCTTGTTCTAGGTTGTCTCTGAGGAAAAAAATATCCTTATAATTCAATTGTAGGTTGGATGCTTTAAGAAGAAGTTTGACATCCCATTTTTTAGGCCTTCCCTCGAGTAATTGTCAGGCATCTTCCAAATTATTTTTCATCCCCTCTTAGGCCTTGGGGAGTGATGAGGGCCAGGGTAGTCAACCTTCAAGGTCTTTGATCCAACCTTATGAGTATTTATCTTGTCACAACCCCATTTAGATATGGATTGAGAATTATTGTGGGAATGTGACTTGGCATAATTTTGTCCCTCCCTCCCGCCTCCATGAGTTAGAATTTATGATTGGTTATGATATAATGCATGTTTTAGCTCATGACCTTTTTGTGCTTGAATTAATTTTATTTTTATTTATGATGAAGCACATGGGTACATGTTTTGATACAATTCTAGGATGGTTTTATTGGTTATATGATTATACCTAGCATTTTGACTAACATATATTAGAGTAGGTAGGGTAGGCATTTGCATCATGCATTGCATTGTATATATGTTGCATACCATTCTAGTATAGTTGCATTTGGTTAGATTTTCATACATATTTCTGATCTACATTATTGTATTTACTACATCCTTGCATCTTGTCATGTTCCATTCATACGATTTGTATTGATATGTTAGAAAAAAATAATAGAAAAATTTTCTTTTCAAGTTTTGATTTTGGTAGTTTTTATTCTCCATATGAAAAAGGGGTTAGTTACACCACCCATCCAATCACAATAGTTTTCTTGGTTTTTTGTAGGCACATGTCATACCAGAAGATGCTAAGGTTCTGATGCACTCTATGACGACCACATGTCCCCATGTAGGAGCCATATGTTACCCCCCAAGCCTAGGGATAACTAAGGAGATGATGTCTTGAGGCCTGCATGTAGAAGCTATGGAGTGTCAAGATCTCGATGCATAACACAACTCGCAGAGCCCCTCCACTGACCACGTTTCACCATCATCATCAACAACAACAGAGCAACATCCACTACACTAGATTGAATCCCAGAAGGAGACAAGTCTTGATTCATAAGGTAACGAGTCCGATGTCATGGTAAGTGTCACTTTAGTATTTTAAGCATTTTATCATGTTGCAAAGAGTCCTTTCTTGACTATGGAATGTTTGCTTGGAAATTATACCTTTTGCCTAATTCCACCTTGGTGGTTGACATGGTATCCTAGTAATTTTGTCACCCTCGGGAAAAGGGTTGCTACTGGGGGTTCCTTGAAGGATCATCATACCATTATTCACTCATACTTATCACTTTTCACACTTCTTCCCCTCCATTTACCCATCTTTTGGGTTTTTGGGTGCATTGACCCCAATAAGGGCCTGTACCTCATTTAATGGGAAGAAGGGGATAAAGGCCCAGAGGTGTTGTAGCTGGAAAAAGTTAAAATCCATAAATTATCCTTCTAGATGCTCTCCCTAAGGTCTCGAGAACAATGAAATGCTTCTCCATAAAAATGAAGAACCTTTTAACACACATAATTAATAAATGTCCCGCTTGTTGGGGGAATGCATTTATGGTGTCCTTTACTTTCCATTGCATATGGCACTCAATGTGTTAAGCCATAAATTGTGGCACATTACCCCTTAATTGGGGCATATTGCATTATTATTGTTATTTTATTTATGCCATCTTGGGTCCATTAGTTGTAATTGTACCTCCTAGTCTCCTATATATACCAAGGAGACCTTTTCATTTGGAATCATCTTGTATTTGTGAATTCATGTAATGTATAAGGAGGTTTCCCCCTCAAAGAGGATTATTATCTGAATTTCTCTCATTTTCAAGGTGTGGAGTACTTATTTTGAGGTTTTTTTATGCTATTTTGATATTTGGTTCTTAACATTTGGTATCAGAGCTAGACAATCCTCGGGACTGGCTTCTTCAAAACAAGTCTTGTTGGAATTTTCGCTACAACTTTTTTTTTTTTCCTGGAAGGTTTCGAGATATGGAATTTATATGGTGTATAGGAGAAATATAGAGCTAACTTGGGTCTCAATTGTAGATTTTGTTTCGTTATATTTTTGGAGATACATTCTATTTAAGTTAGGGTTTTTGACTAGTCCTGAACCTAGTCTGAAACATGTCTTCTTGAAATTTTCGCTCCCCATTTTTTTCGGCTTGGTTTCAGGTTCAGGAATTTTTATAGTACGAAGGTGGAATAATGAAGTATATTGTGTGAAAATTTCATCCCTTGATTTGCTATACTCTGAAATTTATTCTGAGGAAATCAAGGTTTTTGGTTGGTCCATATTTCGGTCTAAAACATGTGTTCTTGGGAAAATTGTTATATATGAAGCTACAGATATCCAAATTGAGTGAGACCTACTCCATTGTTTATTTTATGGACCAAATGTTTACTAGTGTGAATTTAAAGTTCTTAAGTGAGGATAGTGACACGAGGCAGGCCGTACAAATTCTCTCTCCTAAAAGGGAAAAAATCAGCATATCTTGGGAAAGTTATCATAAAATCTCTTGGAGAATCCAATCTTGGTCTAACCCCTGGGTTGGAAAGAAGACACATTAGGATACCTTAGTCCAAAATTTTAGACTCATAAGGGCCAAAATTTCAAAGCTACAATAAAGAAAGGTCGGCTAGCAAAACAATCTCCAAATCGGGGTTTTAAAAGGTGCGTTTTTTGGGTTTTTTGGAAATTTGCATATCTTTTGACTAGAAGATCCAATTGGGGTGATTAAAAAGGTGGAATAAATTGGGATAAAAGGATTATCACATAAATTTTGGAGAATCTTAGGTCTCTTAGGTACAGATGGATTCCGACGGCTCTAAACGTAGGAGCTGTCATTACTTGTCAGCGCTACAACTCGGGGACAGTGTGGTTCTTCCACCTACCTAGAGTATATTGGAAGGACCCTTTCAAATGATTGCACATTAGACAACACTACTACAGATTTGATATCCCATGTACCTAGCGTATATCATGAGACCCCCTAGAATCTTGAGACCAACTGAGTAAACCATTTAATCGTCTTGTGCTATAGGTCACCGAGAATAACACTCAGGGAGATCACTCTCTAGTACCTAGGTATTCAGATAGTATGGATAAGGGCATGGTCAATATTCCTTAGTTAGTGCCCTAATATATTGGGATGAGTAATATTGTTGGACCCCACACGTATATCAAAGAGCTATAACACTTGACACTCCCTTGTCTGTGAGGACCTCTGCCTAAGCCAGTTAGGAATTCCTACCTTGTGGTGATACTTGGCCAACATGCCACCAAAAAAAGGAACTTCTACACCAAATAAGCCCTTAGAAATTCCTACTTGGACTCTTGATGAAGGTGAAGAATGCGCATGGACATAGATGATTTACAAAAGAAGGAAGTAACAAAATATGAACTACAAAAGATGATGGATTCAATTGAAGCAAAGTTGGAAGCAATGATGGATACTAAGATGGATGGATTAAAAGGGGAGATCATGGAAGGGTTGAAAAAGTTGCTAATAGAGAGGCCACATGAAAGTGACAATGTATCCCATGAAATTCATGATGAGGACACAAGGAAGATGAATCAAGACTGAAGAAACTCCAGCTTTGGGTTGAATACCAATCATTTTCCTAAGATCAATATAAGGATGTTTGATGGCAAGGATCCAATCACATAGATACTACATATGGAGCATTTATATGATCTACATGATGTGCCATACACACAAAAGCTACGAATTGCTTCCTTATATTTAGAACCTAATCAATTTGTGTGGTATTGATGGATTTGTTCTTGCAAATCACTTGTCACTTGGACAATTTTCACAGAAGAAATAACAACACACTATGAGGATACAAGGAGCAATACCTTCTTCAACCAATTGATAAATCTCACACAAAAAGGTTCAGTTTCAAAGCACATTGAGAACTTCCAAAGATTGAATATGTTAACTCTCAAAAACGCACAGGCATTTTTGAAGGAAAGATGCCTAATCTTGTAGGGAACAATTTTCCAGCTTCCCTAGATCCAAATCCAAATCTAATTGCATCATTGGAAATCCTATGATCTGTAGTTAAAAATCGACTATTTGAACGTGCGAAACAGATATTCCATGGCTGAGAAAATTAATTTTTACCAAAGGCATTTTTTGCTGGAAATTCTGACTTTCGGTGGTTTAGGCGAACAGGACGACTGTTCATTAACCACCGAAAGCTGCGCTTTCGGTGGTAAATTCGCACAGAATCTTTCCAGTTAACCACCGAAAGCCTGTTTTAACCAGAATTTTCGAAATTTCGCCCAGATCAGGAATTTTTGAAGCATAATGAGATGAAACCTCTTGGAATAGACATGTGATGAATTATCAAGTCCAACACAACAGTTAGTTTTGACAAATGGTGGAGAAAGGAGGTGTTTCAAAGGATATGGACAATTTATGTTGAACAGAAAATTAGGATATTCTGCCACCTCAGCAAATTCGAATTTTGCCTCTTAGAAGA
>ML776792.1:751099-770964 GCA_009831015.1 Picea engelmannii
TTCTTCACTGTTATATTGTTGTCAAACCTTGAATAGCTGTTATCCTATTGTTTGGTTCGTGACATTATAATCAGTTTCTTTAGTTGTTTATTAGACCCTGCTTTGCACTGGTTTATGAGCAATCTTTTCTTCATCCACTGAAAGCTATCTTACTGTTTAACCAATCTTGGAGAGCATTGTCTATTTGTTTATCATTTTGAAGTCTGAATGCCATAGTTGAATTGAGGTATCCCATTGATCCACCTTTACAAAATACAAAAACATTCATTTCTTAAGTTACCAAGCACCTTTGGTCTGCAACCACAAAGGGTTTCTTGGAGTGATAACATAATATAAAGGTAACGAATATTCCAGATGAGCACATGATTGATGTATTGATAGGAACTTTAAAGGATACCATTCATCATGAGGTTCGCCTTTTGGAACCCAAATCAGTGGAGAATGTGCTCGTGGTGGAGAGAAAGGTTGAAAGTAAAAATATGGCTATGGCTACTAGAAGGACCACCCCTAACATCTATCGAGAGAATAATGTTCCTTATTATAAACCACCTCAACAATTGGAGGAAAGAAAAGAAAAAAAATTATGCTTTAATTGTGACAACAAGTACAGTAAGGGACATAAGTGTGGTGAGAAGAAATTATTCTACATAGATTGTGAAGAGGAAGAAGAACAAGAACAAGAATAAGAAGAAGAACCATCTCACGATGAATATGTAGAAAAGATTTATTCTGAAGAGATGACTCCCACCATATCGTGTCATTATGAAATTATCAATCCTCAAACCCTAAATATCGAAGGATATATAAAAAATAAAAAGGTAATAGTGCTAATTGATTATGGTAGTAGCCATAATTTCATTCACTGTAAATTACCCAAAGATCTCAATTGCTTTATATATCCAGCGCCAGAGTTTCAAGTAATGATTGCAAATGGAGGGACTATCAATTTCCTAGGAAAATACCATAAGATCAATATTACTATGGGGGAATATGTAATTAATAGTCCAATTATTTCTATACCCATGGGTGGTGCCAATGTTGTACTAGGGGTCCAATGGTTACAATCATTGGGAACAATGACTTTTAATTTTCAAGAACTTTTCATGAAATTTTCATTGGAAGGAAAGGAATTTCAGTTAAGGGGCATCACAGGGAAACCCAACTGTAAGGTGGTAAGCTCTAATGGCATGACAAAATTATTGAAAAAGGGGCATGGGGGTGTAATTGTACAACTATGCTCACTAGATGTTCAAACATCTAAGCCATCTATTCCCTTATATATCCAAGGGATCATTGATAAGAATTCCAAAGTATTCAAAGATATTCCCAGAGGTTTTCCACCCACTCACGATCATGATCATGCTATTCACTTAATTCCTGGGAGTGTTCCTCCTAACATCAGGCCTTACAAATACCCTTATGCCCAGAAGAGTGAAACTGAGCATATGGTTGAAGAAATGTTAGAGGCTGACATTATTATACCTAGCCAAAGTTCTTACTCTGCACCGGTGGTAATGGTACTCAAGAAAGAAGGCTCATGGCATATGTGTCCAGATTATAGAGAGCTCAACAAGATCACAATTAAAGATAAGTTTCCGATTATCATCATTGATGAATTGTTATATTAACTACATGGAGGAATCTACTTCAAAAAGTTGGATCTTTGTTCAGGGCTAGTATCATCAGATTAGAATGAAGGAAGAAGATATACCAAAAACAACATTCAGAACTCATGAAGACCGTTATGATTTTTTTGTCATGCCTTTTGGCCTTACAAATGCACCTTCCACATTCCAAGGGTTGATGAATTCCATTTTCAAGCCCTTCCTTCGAAAATCTGTGTTAGTATTTTTTGATGATATACTAATCTATAGCAAGTATTGGGAAGATCAGGTTCGACGTGTTGACAGGGTGCTACAACTACTAAAGGAGCAACAACTATATGCCAAACCATCCAAATGTTTCTTTGGGGTGAAGGAGGTAGAGTATTTGGGTCATATTGTATCTCATGAAGGTGTCAATGTATACCCTAACAATATTAAATCCATGATGGATTGGCCAATTCCAAAAACATAGAAAAATCTTAGAGGATTTTTGGGTTTGACAGGTTACTACCGCAAGTTTGTTTTGAACTATGGAAGAATATAAACACCTTTAACTGCATTAACTAATAAGGATGCATTTTCATGGACTCCAAAGGAAACTCAAGCTTTTGAACAACTTAAAGAGGCAATGTGCAAAGCTCAAGTCTTGACCACACTAGACTTCACAAAAACCTTTATTGTGGAATGTGATGCCTCGGGAAATGGCATTGGTGCTATTCTAATGCAAGAAGGAAGGCCCCTTGCTTTTGAAATTCGGCCACTCAAGGGAAAGGACTTACATAAAACCATTTATGAGAAGGAAATGATGGCAATACTACATGCATCGAATCAATGTCGCCCTTACCTAATAGGTAGGCACTTCAAGGTCAAAACAGATCATGACCGTATTAAATACTTCTTGGAACAAAGACTATCTTCAGAAGAGCAACAAAAATGGGTGACCAAGATGTTGGGTTATGAATTTGAAATTATCTACAAAAAAGGGAAGAAAAATGTTGTGGAAGATGCACTCTCAAGAAAGGATGAAGATGTTGAGACATTTCTCTATGTTATCTCTGTCATTCAACCTCATTGGATAACATAAGAAAGGGATGAATGGAAGAATGAAAAAGAAGTGTGGACTCTCATTCAAAGGTTGCAACAGGATTCCAGTGCATCTGATACATTTACATGGAAAAATGATTCACTATGGTACAAAGATTACTTATAGTTATGTAAGAACTCCCAACTCAAACACAAGGTACTTTTAGAATTGCACGCCTCTCCGGTAGGAGGGCACTCAATATTTTTGAAAACCTATCACAGGGTCAAGAGGGAATTTTTTTGGGATGGACTTAAAACTGATGTTCAAAGGTTTGTGGAAAAAATTTTGGTTTGCCGACAAAATAAGGTGGAAACAATTAAGACCCTAGGTCTTTTACAACCATTAGCCATTCCAAGTCAGCGCTGGGAGAAGGTTTCCATGGATTTCATCACAGGGTTACCAAAGTCTGAAGGAAAGAGTGTCATCATGGTTATTGTTGATAGACTTACAAAGTACGCACACTTTTTTGCACTCTCTCATCCGTTCAAAGCCAGTATAGTTTCTACTACATTCATGGAGATAATTTAAAAGCTACATTGAAGCCAAAAGATTATTGTAAGTGATAGAGATCCCATCTTCACTGGACATTTTTGTACATAATTATTTTCTTGTTTGGGTACTCAATTGGCTCATAGCTCATCTTATCATCCTCAATCTGATGGAAAAACCGAGATAGTGAACAAAAAAAAACACAATGGTTCAAGTGGTTACCCTTGGGAGAATGGTTGTATAACACTTCCTTTTATACTGCAACAAAAATGAAACCATTTATGGAACTTTATAGATATCACCCACCATCCATCACTTCTTGTCTAAAAGAAAAATCTAAGGTTCAAGCAGTGGAAGATCACATCGAGCACCAACAACAAGTTCTCCAACTCATAAAGGACAACCTATCCATGCAACATAATCACATGAAACAACAAGCAGATCAACATCGTAGTGAAAGAATTTTTGAAGTATGGGATTGGGTATTTTTAAGACTACAACAATACAAACATATGTCCCTCAAGCAAGCTAAGAAGGACAATAAATTATCACCGAAGTACTATGGCCCTTACAAGGTGTTGCAAAATATTGGTACTATGGCATACAAATTGGAGCTTCCTGCATCTTCGCGAGTACACCTAGTTTTCCATGTTTCATGCTTAAAGAAGGTTACAGGTGAAAAGATACCAGTTCAAACTATATTTCCAAAACTGGACGAGGAAAGAAAAATCATATTGGAGCCTGAATCTATCACTGACACAATAATTCTCCAACTGAGGAATAGATCAATTTCAAAGTATCTCATTAAGTGGAAGAAACTACCTGCTGAAGATTCCACATGGGAAGATGAGTCTTTTATACATAAGCATCTAGAACTACTCAAGCATTGAGGAAAACACTTGTATGATGGAGAGGGGCATGTTAATCCCTAAATCGTGGCACATTACCACTTAATTTGGAAATATTACATTAGTATTGTTATTTTATTTATGTCGGCTTGGGTCCATTAGTTGTAATTATACCTCCTAGTCTCCTATATATACCAAGGATACCTTTTCATTTGGAATCATCTTGTATTTTTGAATTCATGTAATGTATAAGGAGGTTTCCCCCTCAAAGAGGCTTATTATCTGAATTTCTCTCTTTGTCAAGGCGTGGAGTACTTATTCTGAGGTTTTTTATGCTACTTTGATATTTGGTTCTTAACAAAATGTGTTCCTAAATTCAAGTGGAATTGTGGTGCTCTTTACTTTCCATTGCACGTAGCACTCAATGTTTGAACCATAATAAATTAAAGGAAAGGGCTTGGAAAAATGTTGCATTGCAAACGAAGGATGCAACACACCCTCCACAAAGGAACCCATAAATGAGACAATACAAACCCTTGATATGTCAAGAACCCCATGCCCAAAATCCTTCCCCCAACCCACCTCATACTCATCACATGATATAGATAGGGTCTTCTTGGGAAACATTCCTTGACTTGGGGATTGGCTTACCCAATAGGGCACCATGACACCGCTCCCATACTTAATTTTGGAAAAACTTATAAGATCTTTAAGAATTTGTTTAATTTGAAAAGGGGGGATTTGATGCACATGTTTGGGTGGTTATTTTATTAAATGTGGATTTCTTGGCATGATTTATGTGACTTGTGGACCCTTGGAGGGAGTACTTGTTTGTCTTTGTAAGACCTTGTCCACAGGATGGACACTCGACCCTGCATGTGGAAGACCACAAATGATGAAAATTGAACCTAGAAGATGGAGGATGTTTCCTTTGGAGGCGCCTTGGCATCAATAGAAGACGAGGTTGCACCCTTCTCCACTTGGACGTTGGCCTTTAGAGGCCTAGAACCTCACACTTCAAGCCCTTGACATAACCTTTGAGTTGGGGTCTGTTGGATCACATGGTGGTTTGATAGGATGATGCACATGGCATGAGATCTTGACACATGAGGAAATGACATGTGGCCTTTTGAGGCCCAATGATCTCATCTTGGAGGCTTGGCGTCTCACTTCTAGCCTCATGTCACCCTTCTAGAGCATGACATCACCCTTATACGGTTTTATTTTATGTAAAATTTAATTTTTGTGTATTGTAAGGGAAAATTGAAGGGGTCGACCCTCTTATATTTTGTGGTTGACATTTTTATGTGGATAAATAGATCAAGGTAGCCCCATATAAATGGAGAACCTTGACATTTCATTTTTTCATCACATTTTTCTCACCTTTGTGAGAGAACAAGTTTGAAATTTTCACCTTATCCTTGGTTATCTCTCTCTTCTACAAATGTGCCTTGCTTGGAAGGTCAAGTTATGGATGTTCCTTGCTTATTTTTTGGATGGAATTGTTGCAATTAAGGTTTTCTCTTGTGATATCTTGGTGAAGTAAGTAAATTTCTGAAATATCGTTTCATGTTATTAATGTTTTATGGTGAAATCTACTTTTTCATGCTAGATGTCTATCTTGGTAAAAACCTAAGAGAGGAGCATAAGTGCTTCCTCCTCTCACAAGGTTAATTTTGTCCAAAATTTGTGAATAAATCCTAACTAGGGTTAGACTCCTAAATCCCTAAAGTGATAGCACTTTAGGATTTTATCCCTAGACTCTTGATTCTTGACCTAGGTGAAGCTACAAGAAGGGAGAAAAGGTTTCTAGGGCCCAAAAGTGCTTGCACCCTAGAAAATTATTTTACTCAATATTCAATCTCTAAGGCCCTAATGTTATAGAACCTTAGAGATTGATTCCTACCTCTTGGTTACATCTAGATCAAATTCCAAGTTAGTTATATTTGTTATTGTAAAGACTCCATAGCCCTCAAAGGCACTAATCTCCAAGATCTCTTACGATGAAAGTGATCAACAAACTCATCATTTCAATTCTCTCAAGCTTCCTACCAACTTTAATAACACTAACTTGAGCTATTTGACTGATAAAATTGTTGTTGTTGCAAAACATTTGCTACAACCATCCTAACATACTTTAACTTGTTGCATACATTACTCTAATAATAGTCTAACATACTCAGAAATTGGATCTAACTATTGGATAATGTTCTACTAAGTTAATGCTAAGTTTTCATAATAAATTGTTACAATTCTGAAGTGTAATCATTGATTCTTTTATAATTTATCTATTGTTGTTGTACTACTGTTAAATATTGAAATTTTATAGTAGTCATAACATTTTTTACTGTCTAGTGTCTTAAAGAGGTATTATTTGCATGCTTGTACTTAGAAATCATTATCTATATGCTATATGTGTTCTTGTTCTTGGAAGGTACTCAAACCATCTTATTACCTCTTATTTATTCTTGACCCAAACCTTGAATGAGGTGACCAAGAGAGGGGGTGGTAGGATTGGCTAACAAAATTGCTATTTTGATCCCTCGAGGTCACTGGGGAAGCCTCCCCTGTGGTGTACATCCTCCATCACTAAAATGAGGGATTTCTTACTAAAATGATAATGGTGGGGTTTCCTTTAGTTACACAATATTTGTGAATCTTGTGTTGGGATTTTGACAACTACAAATCCTACGATAACATATGATATTACACACTCACCTAGTATTTCTTTTCCTAGGTGATCCAGGAGGATCCAGAATACCTCAAAATTCAATGCAAAGGTCATGACGATGAAGAGCTGGATGAGATCTTTTCGATGTCGCTTGAATGAGCTCAAACAAACTTCATATGAGAAAGATATTACGATCTAAAGTTTTTTCCAAACAGGGCAAAAATAAAGGACATAGGTGACATGTGAAAATCCCACAGGAGGAGACGTGGCAACCATATGAAGTGACACATGGCAGACATACATGACACATGGAAGGCTGAGCAATGGACATGTGGCAGAGGAAGCTGACGTGGTAGTCGAGTTGGCAGTTGACATAGCATTCTAGTTGGCAGCTAATGTAGCAGTCTAGTTGGCAAGTGACATGGTTGGTGACGTGGTGTCGTAATGATGTGGACCAATCAGAGGCTACCACATGGCATCCTCCAATTGGACAAGAGGGTTCTATGTCAAACAAGGCAAAGGGGTGGTTAGTTGGGATTGAACCCTTGACCTTTGGGCTACATGCACAACAATTTAACCAACAAGCTAGCAGTGGGACTTGGAAAGTATTGTCGAACCATCTATAAGGTCGTTTCAAACAAATATGCCAAATAGGGGAGGCTCGCATGCTCAACCCCCAATCGATCGCTAACCAACAGACCAAACCTTATCCGTTAGACAAAGTACCAAGGTCATATTGCTTGGATCAACCAAGTTATATTGTTTGGATTTCAAATATTGTGTAGGCCGAAAAATCACAACACTTGCAGATTCAACCCCGAGTTGATTGGGAACCCAAACTCTATAACCAGGGCGACTACTAATGCACCAATGTGTGTTTTTCTCTTGGTGGACAACAAGAGAAGAGGAGCCTTTTGTAGGGTTTTTAGAGGTCATTGTGTTGCAGCAAAGCATAATACCAACTATTGAGATCGAATATATTGATGTAATTTTCCATTTTTGCATCAAAATTGAAGAGGCCACTCCATTGGAAACGGACCCAGGGATGTATCCCACATTGGGTGAACTTCATTATCATCTCGTTGTGTCATTCTTATTTCTTTGATACTTGTTATTTCTACTCATAGTCTCTTTATGTGTTTTACTTGTCGTGGTTTTCAAACTCTTTAAGCAATCAAGTCGTATATTAGCTAATTAAAAGATCCAGATCAAGTTTTGTATCAGAGCTAGCAAGTTAGTTTGATGTGGTTTTTGAGTGTGGATGCTTACCAGGTCTAGAATCAAGAAGGGAGAAGGTAACATTGAGGCTTATAATCCCAAAATTGGATCAAGAAGATTCATTTGTAGAGGAGAGATGGATACACCAAGGAAAACAAATCCTTTTAACTCTAAATAGGATTTCTTCGAGGCATTCAATTTAATGAATGCAATGGTGAAAGAGCTCTATAATGAAAGAGGACAATGAAGACGAGAATGCAAAAGTCAATTCAAGAATGATGATGATCATCCTTCACACAATACATCTCCTCCTTCCTCTCCTTCTCATTCTCCTTCTCTGTCTCGGTCTCCATCTCCTCATAAGAATATTGCTCCAAAGAAGCCATTGTTGCAGTTGGATGTCAAATTTGAGTTACCCGTTTATAATGGCGATATTAATTCATAGAGATTAGATATATGGATTCGACAAATATAATTGTATTGTCGTATTCAGCAAATTGATGAAAAAGAGGTAAAGATTCAATTGGCCTCTCTCTGATTTGAAGGTACAATGTTGATTTGGTGGGGAAGTAAACTTCAAAAAGATGTTTAAAATAATGGTAAGATTCTTTCATCTTGGTTTGAATTCAAATATGCATTAAAGAAAAAAAAATCCTTTAGGATATACATAGAAATCAATTATGGAATAGAAAAATTTGAGACAAGGAAAAGGGAAAAGTGTGCAAAGTTTTACTGAAGAGTTTAGGAAGAAAGCATTGGCTTTAAATATTCCATTAGATTCTCAAGAAAATATTCTAAAATACATTGTTTCTTTACATAGCTATATTCATCATACTATTCTTTTATTTAACCCCACTAATCTAGATGAAGTATGTCTCCAAGCTACTCATCTTGAATTCAAGGGAAAGAATGTGCAAAGTGATTTCACAAAGAAGCAGGCATCCAAGTTCATTGAAGGAAAATTCAAAGGGAAAGGAAAAAAGGTAGCTACAGTAAATAAAGAAGAAGTGAATCCTACATGCTCTCATTGCAAAAATGAAGGGAATGATGATGCTCATTATTGGAAGCGACATCCTAAGCTAAGACCTCAAAGGTTTGGAGGCAAAGGGAAGCAAAAGATTGTTTCCATAGTACAACAAGATTTGGGGTCTGATTCAGGGGATGAAACAAATATCACAATTGCATGAGTGCAAGGTAAAACATCTTCTCGTGCTAGTACTAGTTCTTCAGTTCAGTCTCCTAATTCTAAAAAGAGAAGAAGTGAGATTTTTCACATAAGGGTGATAATTAAGCGTACAAAAGTTGATACTCTTTTTTATACTAGTTCCCAAGTAAATATGATGTCTGAAGCAATTTTCAAGAAACTAGGATTGGAGACAAAACCTCATAAGAACCCTTATCCTCTCCATTGGGTATGTGATGATGCAAAACTACAAGTAACCAAACAATGTAAAATTAGATTTGCTATCACTTCTAAATTTATTGATGAGGTTGAACTAGATGTAGTTCCTCTTGATATTTGCAAAATAGTATTGGGAAGCCCTTATTTGTTTGAAAGAAAAGCCATTTTATTTAGGGTGGAGAACAAATATCACCTCACCAAAGATGGATTTGAATAAATTGTAAGAGCACACAACATTAAGACTAACTTATCTCTTGTTAGCACAGTGAAAATGAAGAGGCTTATAAATGTTAGATTTTTTTTTTACTCATGATTGTGAAAGCCAAATATGTTGACAAATTTGATGCCTTTCATGGTTGTGATCCTTCTCATAAGAATGAATTAGTTAAAGTCATTTATAACTATGAAGAGATATTTCAAGAACCTAAAGGATTTCCTCCTAAGAGGAAGATTCAACATGAGATTCAACTGCAACAAGATGCCCCTCTTCCTAATATTTGCATGTATAATATGTCTATGATTGTGAATGTTGAGATCAAGAAGAAACTTCAATACTTGTTTGATAAGGGAGTCATCATGCCAAGTTCATCTCCATGTGGATATCCTATTGTAATGGTACCAAAGAAGGATGGTACATGGAGGATGTGCGTTGAATTTCGTGCATTAAACAAAATCACGATGACAAATCTATACCCTCTTCCTCAAATTGATGATTTTTTAGATTAGTTGAAAGATGTTATTTATTTCACTAAGTTAGACTTGAGAAGTGGTTATCACTAGATTCATATTGTAGAAGGTGATGTTTAGAAAACCTCTTTCAAAAGAAAGCAAGGATTGTTTGAATGGTTAGTGATGCCTTTTGGGATTTGTAATTCCCCGACAACTTTTGTGTGTGTGATGAATGATGTATTTAGAACATTCATTGATGAATTTGTAATAGTCTACTTAGATGATATTCTTGTGTTCAGTAGAACTTGGGATGAGCATGTCAAGCATGTTAGACAAGTTTTGGATACTTTGAAAAGGGAGAAATTGTATGTAAAATGGACAGAATGTGAATTTGGAAAAACTTCATTAGTGTACTTGGGTTATATTCTAGGGGGAGGTGAATTGAAAATAGATCCCTCTAAGGTTTAAGTGATTGTAAATTGGCCCAAGACTACATCAACAACATAGTTTAGAAGCTTCCTAGGAGCAGTCTATTAATGGAGAGAATTTGTTGCTAACTTCTCGTTTATTGCATCTCCTTTACATACTTTGACTAGTGTGAAACATGTCATTCAATGGGGAGTCAAGCAAAAAAAGACCTTCAATACATTGAAAGAGAAGATCAACACAACACCAATTAGAATTTATAGACTTGCAACAACCATTTGAGATAGAGACCGATGCAAGTGGATATGCCATGGGGGCAATTTTGATGCAACAACGTAATCCAATATGTTACCATTCTGAGACCTTTTCTACAACTATTATTAATTATCCTACCTATGGCAAAGAGTTGTATGCTTTAGTACAAAGTTTTAAAAAGTGGAAGCATTGCTTAATGGGTAAATAAACAATCATACACACATATAATCGACCATTACAATATCTTCAATCACAAACAAAGCTACAACAATCAAGGAATTTTAGATGGATGGGATTTCTACAATAGTTTCATTTGGTTATCAAATATAAAAAGGGTGTAGATAACAAAGTGGATGACATGTTATCCATAGCTCCTATTAATTCATCTATTGTCTTGCAGCATGATTATTTAGCACATGACAATTATGTCGAACAATATGCTAGGGATGAGGACTTTAAAAATGTATATGAAAGGTTAACCCATGGTTCACAAATGGAAGATTATTGTTTGTAGGGAAATTTACTCTACCATATTAAAAAACTATGTATTCCCAAATATGAAAGAGTTCATGTAATCAGAGAAGCTCATACTTCTCTTATTTCTAGGCATTTTGGGATAGGAAAGACTGTAGCTCATTTACAAATAAATTGTTATTGGCCTCAGATGAGGGAAATTGTATCCAAGTATTTAAAGGGTTGTGAGTTATACGATACTATTAAACCCACTAATATAAAGTTGGGTCTGTATACACCTCTTCATGTACCTTCTCATCCATGGGAACGTAACTCCATGGGTTTTGTAGGGGGTTTACCTATGTCCAAAAGAGGTCATGATTACTTGTATGTATGTAATGATCCCAAGCCATTATGCAAGGATCATCATTGTTTTGGTGTCTTTTCTAAAACTTTTTCTGAGTGAGGTATTTCGTCAAACAGTTTGTTGATCCATTTGTTTAGATGTGTTTATATGTGTGTATGCAGAAAATAACAGAAAGAGATAACCATGGAACATACCTCAACCTTATGCAATAAGATGGACAAGCCAAAACACCTCAAATCTTCTTTATTCATAAAATATAAGAACTTGCTACAATGGAAATGTCGATTTGGAATGCTCAACAGATGGCCAAGATGATAGACAATAGATAACAAGTATGAGCTGCTACAAAATGCTCTATCGAGACAAAATAAGCCTCCAAAGGTTGGATAAGAGATGAAGACCAATGCCAAGTGCCAAACCCCTCACTGTTGGAAGATGCCACGCTCTGCTGGATAACTGAAGCTCCTCAACAATTCGGCCCTGGTGCCAAAGATGTCCAATCACCTCCAAAAATATGCCAAACAGTAGATCCGGTGATGGTAAGAACAACCCAGGTGCCCGAATCTCCAAATCCACTCTCAAACCCTGTAGATATGAACTCCTCCACTGAATGGTGCGCCCCACTAGATGACTGAAGCCCTAGATAACTCGGCCCTGATGAAGGAGGCCTCTGAATGCTCTAAAACTCTCCACAATGATAGATCAGGATGCTACAATGAGAACCCAAGTGCTCAAATCCTCAAAATACCTACTAGATCCTTAGATCTAGCTACCCTCCAAATGATGGTGCGCCCTCCTCTTGGGAAAACGTCCCACTCTCAATAGATCCTCCACTGAAAGACTCCAGAAAACCACCAAGAATGATGCCAAGACACCTACAAAGGAAACCCAATACCTGGAATCCCTTCTCCTCAGCTAGGACGAATCCTTCCTCAATGAATGGTGCACCCCCCTTGTTGGAAACCCCCAACTGGTGCGCCCTCTCTCTATCTGCACAAGCAATTGATGTGGAATCCTCCTGCAACTGAGTAGATCTGGAACTAGAATGGTGTGGAACAGTATTGCATCTCCGAGACCATGCTTGGGACAAGCTAGGTGGAATCTTTCACCACAGAATCGTCCTCTAGGGTTTGTTATGTCAAAACCCTCAAAACCCCCAATGTTGGGCTCACTAGCCAAAGCCAAATATCAAAAGATAAACATACATGAATGAATGAGAAGAGGCCCTTGCCTTTCCTTTATACTTTTGTCTCACCTTGTCCCTCCAAAGTGACTTTCATTTTATTAATATTTAATTAATTAATTAAATCACTTTAATTAATTAATTAACCTTTTTACCTCTGAAAAGCTACTTATCTCTCCTTGTGGCTTCCCTAGCTACTGAAAGTCACTTCTAGCCATCCCATCCTGTAGTGTTGCTTCTCCCGATTCCAATGAGCTATTACACTGAGAGGTTCCTGTAAGTAATGTGCCCAAAATTCTCTCTTCAGTGAATTTCATTGACTTGTAGCTCAAAATAGTCAAAATCATGGAAATCGTCGGAATGCAACGGAACCAAAGCCAACCTATGTAGAATGGCTCATAATGATGGAATATGATTATCAATGCAAGTTGGGCCCCACAATGCCTCTCAAATACCCCTGTACTCGCTATAACATCCATCTGGCTACTCTGGTCATCATAAATCTCTGCACTATGATGATGTCCCAAAGTGGGGACATTACAGTCCTCCCTGCTAGAAAATTGCTTGTCCTCAAGCAATAACCAAATCCATTGGAATAAAATACCAGGATCCCATGTCCACCTGTGGGATACACAGTAGAACCCATCCAGAGATGAACACTCATGCACTCTACCCCCTGGATCCCATATCAGGAAGTGAACTGCAATACTCTATGAAGCATAGTCCTGAAAGATATCAACCTGCACCTGACCCATGGCCTCATCTCAGAATGAGTCCATCCTCCAAATCTCTACTAAGATCCACACGGCCTCCATCAACTGCACATGCTGATGCCAGAATGTGGTACTGCAATACCTCTGTGAGACACCGCAACAAATAACAGAAAGAGATAACCATGGAACATACCTCAACCATATGCAATAAGATAGACAAGCCAAAACATCTCAAATCTTCTTTATTCATAAAATAGAAGAACCTGCTACAATGGAAATGCCGATATGGAATGCTCAACAGATGGCCAAGATGATAGACAATAGATAACAAGTATGAGCTCCTACAAAATGCTCTGCCGATACAAAATAAGCCTCCAAAGGCTGGATAAGAGATGAAGACCAATGCCAAGTGCCAAACCCCTCACTGTTGGAAGATGCCACGCTCTGCTGGATAACTGAAGCTCCTCAACAATTCGGCCCTAGTGCCAAAGATGTCCAATCACCTCCAGAAAGATGCCAAACAGTAGATCAGGTGATGGTAAGAACAACCCAGGTGCCCGAATCTCCAAATCCACTCTCAGACCCTGTAGATCTGAACTCCTCCATTGAATGGTGCGCCCCACTTGATGACTGAAGCCCTAGATAATTCGGCCCTGATGAAGGAGGCCTTTGAATGCTCTGAAACTCTCCACAATGATAGATTAGGATGCTGCAATGAGAACCCAAGTGCTCAAATCCTCAAAATACCTACTACATCCTTAGATCTAGCTACCCTCCAAATGATGGTGCACCCTCCTCTTGGGAAAACGTCCCACTCTCAATACAAATAGATCCTCCACTAAAAGACTCCGGAAAACCACCAAGAATGATGCCAAGACACCTGCAAAGGAAACCCAATACCTGGAATCCCTTCTCCTCAGCTAGGACGAATACTTCCTCAATGAATGGTGCACCCCCCTTGCTGGAAACCCCCAACTGGTGCGCCCTCTCTCTATCTACACAAGCAACTGATGTGGAATCCTCCTGCAACTGAGTAGATCTGGAACTTGAATGGTGTGGAGAGTATTGCATCTCCGATACCACGCTTGGGACAAGCTAGGTGGAATCTTTCACCACCAAATCATCCTCTAAGGTTTGTTATGTCAAAACCCTCAAAACCCCCAATGTTGGGCTCACTAGCCAAAGCCAGATATCAAAAGATAAACATACATGAATGAATGAGAAGAGGCCCTTGCCTTTCCTTTATACTTTTGGCTCACCTTGTCCCTCCAAAGTGACTTTCATTTTATTAATATTTAATTAATTAATTAAATCACTTTAATTAATTAATTAACCTTTTTACCTCTGAAAAGCTACTTATCTCTCCTTGTGGCTTCCCTAGCTACTGAAAGTCACTTCTAACCATCCCATCCTGTAGTGTTGCTTCTCCTGATTCCAATGAGCTATTACACTGAGAGGTTCCTCTAAGTAATGTGCCCAAAATTCTCTCTTCAGTGAATTTCATTGACTTGTAGCTCAAAATAGTCAAAATCATGGAAATCGTCGGAATGCAACGGAACCAAAGCCAACCTGTGCAAAATGGCTCATAATGATGGAATATGATGATCAATGCAAGCTGGGCCCCGCAATGCCTCTCAAATACCCCTGTACTTGCTATAACATCCATCTGGCTACTCTGGTCATCATAAATCTCTGCACTGTGATGATGTCCCAAAGTGGGGACATTACAATGTAGTTGTGGATAGGTTTAACAAAATGTGTCTTTTGATGCCTTATAAGAAGTATGTGAGAACTGAACAAACCACACACTTATTCTTTCAGCATATTTGGGTTCACTTTGGATTGCCTACATCCATGGTTTCATATCGAGATTCCCGATTTCTTGGGGAATATTGGTCATGTTTGTGGGGATTGATGGACACTGAGATGAAGAAAATTATTGATTTTCATCTACGGAATGATGGATAGACATATGTGGTTAACAAAACAATGGTACATTTCTCCAAGGTTACTGCAATAAATATCCTAGGCTTTGGGATGAACAACTACACTATGTGCAACATGCTTACAATTGAATCTTACATTCTCCTAAACAGAGCTCTCCATTCGAGACTTGTTTTGGGTACATGCATAAATATCAATTATATTTTATTTTTGGGAAGGACGTTGATTCATATGAGCATAAATATGAAGATAAAGCTTGAAAATTCATTCAAAAAATCCAAATGGTGCATCAGGCAGTGCAAGAGAAATTGGAGAAGAGCCAATCCCAATACAAGGCTAGGCACGACATGAATCAGATGGATCATCATTTTCAAGTAGGTGGTCAAGTTTAGTTGCACATCAACAAAGACATGTTAAAAGGGGAAGGTAAGAATCTCAAGCCAATCTAATATGGCCCATTTACTATTTTGGAGAAGATTGGCACTAGTGCTTTCTGCTTATATCTACCACCTTACATGCACATGTATTTTGTTGTAAATGTCGAGAACTTGAAATTATATGAGCCTCCAATGATCATGGATCAGGAAGAGAGTATTCAAGTTCCTTCCGTTGATGAATTTTCTCCTGAGTACCTAGATGAGTGGTGAGAAGATGTCATTCTAGACAAGAAGACGAGGACTTCATGAAGAGGTGATGTGGAGTACCTCCGCATAGGCTTTAAGGGAATGCATCCAAGTAAATCAGACAAGATAGAGGTCAGGAAAGTGAGGGAGCAATACCCTCACTTATTTGTTGAGTGGTTCAAATTTTGGTGGTCCAAAAGCTTCTAGTGGGGAGGATTCATCTAGGAGGATCTAGAATACCTCAAAATTCAAAGTCTCAAAACTCGATGCAATAGTCTCCACGATGAATAGCTAGAAGAGATATTTCCGACGTCGCTTAAACGAGCTCAAACAATATTTGTACGAGAAATATATCGCGATCTAAAGTTTTTCCAAATAAGGAAAAAAGAATGGACAGAGTGACACATGAGGACACATTGCATTCATATGAAGTGACATGTGGAAACCGTACAGGGAACATGGTAGGTTGAGAAGTGGACACATGGTAGAGGCAGGTGACATGACAATCGAGTTGGTAGGTGATGTAGCAGTCCATTTGGTAGGTGAAATGGTTGGTGACGTGGCGTCGTAATGAAATGGACCAATCAAAGGCTAGCATGTGGTAGCCTCCGATTTTCAGGAATATTCTATGTCAAATAAGTAAAAGGGGTCGTTGGTTGAGATCGGACCCCTAACCTCCGGGCTACGAGCACAATAACTTAACCAACAAGCCAACAATGGGACTTGGAAAGTATCGTCGAACCATCTATAGATAAGGTCGTTGCAAATGGATATGCCAAATAGGGGAGGCCCGCGGGCTTGACCCTGGGGCGACCACTAACCAACATAAAAAACCTTATCATCTAGCTAAATTGCCAAGGTCATATTGATTGGGGGATTAACCAACTTATATTGTTTTGATTTCAAATATTGTAGGCCAAAAAATCATAACTCTCGCGGTTTCGACCCCGAGTCGATTGGGTGCCCAAGTTTTATAACCAGGTTGAATACCAACACACCAGTGTGTGTTTTTTTGTACAGAGTTCGAGAATAATAAATTTTAAAGCCACATTTCTCTGTGTATTTTACACATAAAATATAATTTTTCCCTCTATGTGCACAACAAGAGGAGAGGAAGCATTTTGCAGGGTTTTTAGAGGTCATTGTGCTGCAACAAAGCAAAAGACCAACTATTGAGATCAAATATATTGATGTAATTTTCCATTTTAGCATCAAAATAAAAGAGGCCACTCCATTCGAAGCGGACCCAAAGACGTAGCCCACACTGGGTGAACTCCGTTATCATCTCGTTGTGTCATTCTTATTTCTTTGTTGCTTATTATTTTTGCTTGTAGTCTCTTTATGTCTTTTACTTGTATTGGTTTTCACACGCTTTAAGCAATCAAGTCATTTATTAGCTAATTAAAAGATACAAATCATTATGTTGAGTAGTCTATGTTGAGGGCACCCCTGGTTAGAGATATTCTCCCCTAGACAAGGCACCACATCCTCTTCAGTCTTGATTCAGTTACACCTCAATTAGACTAGTGGAGTGGAGTCTTGCATGGAAACCTTGATATTATCACCAAGTGTTGCATGCATACCTCGTAATCATCAACATGAGTGCACACTTACCTTGGGATCATCACCAAGAAGGCACCACACATGCACATATATCACCAATTCCACATGTACATGCACATATATCACCAATTCATCACCAAGAGAAAACCAAAACTAAAAAAAAAAGAGAACACAATTTTTTTAAAGAAAACAATTAAAATACCTAGATCAAGTGACAGGCGGTTGAGGCGGTTTAAGTTAGAATGTTTCTATGGGGAAACACCCTGCCCTCTCATTGATGCAATCCACAGTGTCTTCAATTGTCTATGTCTTTTACAACTTCCTTTCACGATCGAAGGATCGTGATCTGTTCATGCTTGATCCACAAGCATTGTCATGGGAAAACTTCCATTTATGAAAATTAGTGACTCTCGTGGGCCTGTTTTGGCTGTCATCATTCTTGAATGGGGTAGACGACACCTAAATATGGCATGATAACCTTATTTAGTCTTAAGCGCTCGACTGCAAAGTTTCTATGGCTCCTCGTTCAACTCGTGCTAGGGAGACTACTATTAGAGATATACGACTTACTATGTAATAAAGTCACTTTATGAATTTAGAATATGTTAATGTTCACTTTTTGTGTAAAGCAATCTATCCCACATTCATAAGTGAAAATGATTTGTTTAATGAACATTGGTATACAAGTAGGTAAATTCATTTGTAATAGATGCACCTGTTATTCATTGATAATATCCTATGGTTTTATTGCAAGTATCTTTCTTTGAGATTAGTTATGTGACTCAACCCTATCTAAGGTTTCCTCATTTAGTGATCTAGATCATTTTGTAATAATCGTGGTAAGAAAAATAAGGGCGGCCCTCATTGCTAAAGAGGTTACGACCCATTTCCATAGCTTTGTTTCTCCTGTAGCGATGGAAGCCATGCAACCTCTGGAAGAAGAGGTGACGCTTATCAGAGCATACCAGGAAGACACAGATATGGATGAGCAGGTAGGTGACATTGTTCCGGATTTGTTGCACTAGGAGTCGTGACACCAAGTTCCATTGAACTGTCAATATTTTCCGGCACACCAAAACCATGGTTGCCCAGGCCATGCTCTAAAAAGAATAGAATTATAAGAAATTTGGGTAGTGGTTTGAGGCTCTTAAATGCCAAAATAAGTTGTTGGTCACCATGTTTTCTTGGCTGGTCAAACGCAGTGGTAACTCCCTCCAGTTGACGCATGATGGCAGTGTGATGGATGAGTCTCTCCTGTATCATACTACTTTAGGGAACGAAGTGGGTGCTTCCAAGAAAGTGACCAGGTTTTATCTCTGGATGACTGAGATATGCTTTGTTTTCTTTGGTCTAATTTTTTGCCTTTTTTTCAAGCCTCTGTAGGCTACTCTAATAATCCTTTCATGAGTGGTTTTTTTCCCTCATATTTACGAACCTTTTATGTTACTCTCAAACTTAATTTGCTACATTTTAATTTTAAAAATTGATCTAGTTTCCCTTTAGGCAAGCCAATAGACATCTTTGTTTCTAGAGTCTTTTTGACAAACAATATGATGCTAAAAGCATCTTGAATAGGACTAAAATTATTTTCATTACATTAATATCTGAATAAAATCTTCTTAAAAAATAAGACAATTAAAAAAATCAAAATAACAAAATAAAAAAAAATTAATTTGGTGGGGTTAGTTGTCATTCCCCACCAACCCCTATTTTCCACCCCCATCCCCCTCCACCCACTCTTCCTTTCCTACCTTTTCGCTTGTCCCCCATCATGTCCTTCGACTCATGTGGTCCTTCCTCTACCTCCATGCACAGCGTGAAGTGGCAGATTGTAAACCCATCGCTTTAGGCTATGCGCGATGGTGAACAACCCACTTCTTTAGCAAGTGTGAAGCGAGGGAAGGAGGACCATGGGGTCTGTAGGGAGAGTCTGAGGGGGACGGGAGGGAGAGTCTAAGGGGGACGGGGGCAGGCGGAAGGATAAGACAAAGAGAGGGGAAGGATGGGTGGAGGGGGATGGGGTGAGAAATAGTGTTCAAGAGAGGGACACAAATAATTTTGGGAATCACCCTTCCCACCAATTTTTTTTATTTTATTTTATTTTTAATTTACTTTTTCTTGAAAGTTTTATTTTTAAATTTGCTTTGTTTTTTATTTTTTTATAAAAAAAAATTGTTATGTTTTAAAACTATTTTACAATTTTCATTTTATTTCTTATTTATAAATTTTTGTTTTTTTTCAATTAATTTTTAAAAAAATGGTTTTTAATATAATTTTTTTTAAACTTCGTTTTTAACTTTTAAGAATTTATTTTATATTTATTTGTTTCAATTATTATTTTTTTTTTAATGGT
>ML776792.1:793736-816942 GCA_009831015.1 Picea engelmannii
GTATGGTCATTGGGGCAGAGGATGACGAGATTTTACCTTGACACCTGGTGCATGGGTGCTTGCTCAATGTTGGGAATAGAGGGTAGAGAAGAGCTTTTTGTTTTGAGGAAAATAACACTGCGACAATCCTCCTCCCTTGATTTTCGCGTTGGGTCTTCATTCTGGACACTTGTTGCACTGTTGTGTTAATTAAAGCTTAGACACTGAGATGATTTAGATGGTTGTGTCGTTTGGTTGGTCCTTGTTTTATTTGCTTGTAAGACTTCACCCCTTTTAATTTTCTTAAAGGACACGTAGGTTAGCAATTGGACACTTGTTAATGCTTAATTGATGGACCTTATACAAGTCTTTTGTGATAGGGAAGTTGAGATACGAAGGTTCATTACCTTGTCCATTATATGTGATTCTTAAATCTTTTTACATGGATATGAATTGGGCACTTAAATCCCTTACGATATTAAAGGATATGCAGTAACTCTAGGATTCCTATTAAATGTTGTTATGACTGTATTTATAGTTTAAAATGATAAGTAATGTAGTAAAGGAGTCCTTACCTTTGCTTAAAAAAGATGTGATATTATGGAAGTTACTTTGAAATTTATTTAAATTAGTATTGCATCCTTTTAATGTAAGGAAGGATTAAATCTTTTGATATGGTTTTTAAATAAATATGTTGATTAACATTGAATCTGATATATATCTATTGCTTAATAAGGATTTGGGTCTTAGCTCCTTACATTTGATTATGTAATTTGTATTTCTTTTAAGATTGTGTAATAATATATTACAGTTGATGGGAATGTTAACAAATGATGCTCGACTTGATTGAATCTCACTTGGGCGAGTGTAAATGTTGGACGTAATTATTTTTCATGGATCTTGTTATTGCCCTCATAATCTTATTAATCATTATGTCTTATTCTCTTCACCTTTTTGCACTTAATTATTGTTGAATAATGGAATAAGTAGAATAGATGATTCATGTGCATGAAGAAATGAATGGTTGGTCGTGGTCGATGAATCTAGTCTTGAATTACCTTTGATTGATTATGTACTTAGTTTACTCGTGCGCCTAGATATAATGATTTATGTGTGATTAATTAAACTTACTTAGATTACTTCCGTGCCTTAAAATAAAGTTGATGAAGGAATGTTTTAGTAACTAGTTTGCTCTTGCACCATCAATTATGTGAATGTATGATTGTTTTAGAAATTTTTTTACCTTGCGCCATGAAATTCAAATTGACGATCACTCTTGCGCCATGAATTTAATGCAATGTAGGATTGGTTTTGGGATTAGATTTCTAGTGCCATGAAGATAAATTGATGATCACTTTTGTGCCATGAAAATAAAGTTGATGATTACTCTTGCGCTATTGATTATGTGGATGTATGATTGTTTTAGGATTGTTTAATATTGCGCGATTAAATAAAGTTGATGTATGATTGTTTAGTAGTTGGATTTCTCTTGCGCCACATGATAGTGTTAGTGTATGATTGATAATCTAGATTGGAGTTATGAGTTGTGATTGGATTAGTGAGATTTAGACACCTCCTTGCTCCTCAGAACAGCCGCCAACCCTGAGACCTTAAATGGTCAAAATTAATCGGATGAATCATGGGCTTGAGCATTGCTTATGTGTCCTAGAGGTCCTAACCATGCAGGATAGGTTGGGCAGGTAGTTATTTAATATTCAGTGATATGGTTGATCATTATATATAATTGCTTTAGTTGATTGTGATGTGTGGAACTACATCGCTATTTATGATTATGTGTTGATAATGTGCCTCTATCATTTATGTTAATGTGTTGGCTTATGCTATCATTGATTATGATGATGTGTTGCATGTAATGCTTTTAATTATGATGTCATGTTGATTATGTGTTTCTGTGATTTATGTGTTGACGTTAAAAAAATTACCTTGTACTTCGCTATTTGTAGTCGTAATGGAGGGGTTGTTATTTATGGTATCAAAGTGGGTTCAACCTCGCGACTTGGGATCATTACGCCTTCCACTATATTAAACACTTGATTAATAACTTATCGCTAATTAAAACTTGAATTGTGTCCATGCAGGTAATCATGGTTAGAGGACGTTGTGGAGGTAGACGACAAGGTGCTAGGGGAGGAGGTGTGATGCCTACAGTAGCATCCACACCAGAGGAGTTTAAGCCCCAAGGAGAAGAACAAGTCATTGGACATGAGAAGATTGTTGTGGGGGGTGTGGTTGGTTTGATGAGGTCCTTTCAATGGATGTTAGAGGCCCTGATTAACCGACTAAATAGAGATGAGACCAGGGCTCTTGTACCCAATGAGGGTTCACAACGTGCTCCAGCTGGTACTGGTAGCATTCACAGAGATCTCGAGAAGGTGAAGTTTCCCAAGTTCATGGGTGCCACGAACGGCTCAGCCATCGAGGCTTGGTTGGAGAACATGGCGATGTGCTTTTCACTTTGTGACTATACCTCAAACATTAAGGTCTGCATGGCGGTATTTTAGCTGAAGGGAAGTGCTCTTCTATGGTGGAAGACACTCCTACCTCAAGTGAACATGGTTGTCGAAGATGTGTCATGGGAACAGTTCGAGGAACGGTTTTGGGAGAGGTATTTATCAGAGAAATTCATCAAGCGCCAACTCAATGAGTTCAATGCCTTACGACAGGGTGTTCGTACGGTTCCAGACTACAAGGCCCGATTCATGGAGCTACTTAGGTATGCTCCACATCTGAACATGGAGAAGTTGAAGGTCAACAAGTTTGTGTTTGGACTTAACTTCAACATCCATGTGAAGGTGAGGATCTTAATTCCATAGACGTTGCACGATGCGGCCCAGAAGGACCTCATAGCAAAGGAAGAGTTCACCAGCGGGTCTCAAGGCAGGACTCCTGCAAGATCGACTGGACATACGACGACAGGTGCGCAGCAACATAAGAAACCATCCATACATACATTAAGGTATCGATATACATCGAGAGGATCCATGTTCACGACACCACGATGACCGGATCCTCAGCAGAGGACCATCGCATCAGTAGCAATGTTGCCTGCAACAACAGTTGTTTAGGCATGTTCAGCAGAACAGACCAGGAGCTCAGATTTGTAGGCCAGTAACTTCTACCTTGGGGACCAGGAGTACTGGACCGAAGACCAGATGTTGGACATGTGGAGAGCCACATTACCAGCAAGACTATCCATTAGAGAGGGCCAGAGCAGTCAGGTCAGCCGAACACACTATAGTTGGAGATTTGGGCAAGGCTCACAGGATTCATGCAATGGTGAATAACCGTCAGCCCGAGCACTAATCCACTGTGCTTGAGACATTAGGTACAATTGCCGACCAAAATTTTAGTATTTTGATAGATCTGAGTGCTACAAAGATCCTTATTTATGTTGCAGTGTTGAAAAGAATTAAGGTAAAGATATATGAATAGGATGAGATTAGATATGTAGAAATGGCTTTGGGTGCCAAACGGAAGGTTGGAGGAAGGGTTACGGATTGTAACATTGACTTGGGAGATTTTGTAATGAAGGACAATCTATATGTCATGACCTTAGGATATTACGACATAGTGATTGGTATGGATTGGTTGGAATCCCATGATGTGACACTCAACTGTAAGATGAAACAGTTGAGTTTGACCGATGCGGAGGGACAGAGAAGAGTGATTGTAGGAAGAAACTAGAGAGTTTCCTTAAGGTTCATTTCTTCCCTACAACTACAGAACAACATGTGCAAAGGATGCAAGATATATGCAATCTTGGCGCTAAATGATAAGGGCGAGGCGGAAGGATTATAAAACCTTTCGGTAGTACGAGAGTTTGCAGACATGTTTCCAGAAGAGTTACCAGGTTTGTCGCCCGAAAGAGTTACCATCAACTTGAAACCTAGAATTGAACCGATATAAATAATGCCTTATTGGATGTCAACACTTGAGTTACAGGAGTTGTTGGACCTAGGAATTATACATCCAAGTGTGTCACCTTGGGGTGCGCCTATTATTTTCATCAGAAAGAAGGATGGGTCGTGGAGACTCTATATTGACTACCATCAATTGAACAAGGCAACGATCAAGAACCAATATCCATTACCAAGGATAGATGATTTGTTTGACCAAATGAAAGGTGCAACGGTGTTTTCAAAGATCAACTTGAGATCAGGTTATCACTAGTTAGGAAATAAAGAGGAATATATTCATAAGACCACATTCAAGACAAGGTTCGTACATTACGAGTTTACTGTTTTACCTTTTGGACTGACAAACGCCCTAGGGGTATTCATGAGCTTGATGAATGGGGTGTTCCGTGACTACTTGGACAAGTTTTTTCAAGTATTCATTGATGATATACTGATATATTCTTGGATGACGGAAGAACGTGACGAACATTTGCGCTTGGTGCTACAGTGTTTACGAGAAAACAAATTATACGGGAAACTGTCAAAATGCTTTTTTTACCAATCGGGGATTCATTACTTAGGGCATGTTATCTTCGGTGAAGGCATCATTGTGGATTAAGCGAAGGTAGAGGCTATTATGGAATGGCCCGTGCTGATGAACGTATCAAAAGTATGAAACTTTATGGGTTTAGCTGGATATTACTGACGGTTAGTCGAAGGTTTTTCGAAGATAGTGAATCCAATCACGGAATTGCAGAAGAAAATCAAGAAGTTTGTGTGGAGCGAGAAATGCGCGGGAGAATTTCAAAGGCTCAAGGAGTTGTTGACAAAAACATCGATACTAAAGGTCCCCGACATGGACAAGTAATTCTTGGTATGCACAGATGCATCCAAAGAAGGTTTAGGCAGAGTCTTGATGCAAGATGGTTGAGTGATCGCTTACATCTCAAGGAAATTAAGAAAGAATGAAGAGAACTACACAACGCATGATTTGGAGTTATTGGCCATTGTGTATGCCTTGAGAGTGTGGAGACACTATTTGATTGGGTAGAAATTCGAACTATAAACAGATCACTATGGATTGCAACACATATTTACGCAAAGTGACCCCAACGTGCGACAAAGACATTGGTCAGAATTGCTTAGCGAATATGATTTTGAGATTACTTACATAAAAGGAACAGTGAAAAGAGTGGAAGATGCATTGATTCAAAGACCACACATATTCTTGGTGATACCTCTTTCGACGAATCTTCGAGAAGAGATTCTATATACAGTTCGATGATGACTGGTATAAAGAGGTTAAGGAAAATATTGGACAAGATGCCATGATGGTACCAAAGTTTGAAGGTTATACATTGGACAACAACGGATTGATGAGGTATAATAACTGGATTTATGCACCGCCTAACGACGAATTGAGAAGTTTGATATTAAGAAAATCTCATAGAGTCATGTACATGGCTCATCCAGGAGTCACGAAGATGAGGGCGGACCTTAAGCTCTTATTCTTCTGGAAACGAATGAAGGCAGATATAGTTAACTATGTGGCGAGATGTCTAGAATTTCAGCAAGTGAAGGCTGAACATAGACATCCAGCCAGATTACTACAGCCACATGTTGTTCTGGAATCGAAATGGGAGGTCATTTCGATGGAATTTATTGTTGGATTGTCGCTGACAGAAAGGAGGCACGACTCAATTTTTGTGGTAGTTGACACTCTGACGAAGAGTGCACATTTTATCCCTGTGTGTACGACGTACTAGGCACCAGACATAGCTAGAGTTTTTATCAACGAGATTGTGAGATTACATGGTGTGCCTAAAAGGATTATATCCAATAGAGGATCAGTGTTTACAGGACATTTTTGGACCAATTTCCAAGAGGCCTTGGGAACATGACTGAACTTTAGTACAACATATCACCCTGAGATGGACGGGCAGACAGAAAGAATGAACCAAATTTTGGAAGATAAGTTGTGTATGTATGTGATGGACCAACATAGGCATTAGGAAGAGTTCTTGCTACTAGTAGAATTTGTGTACAACAATAGCCATCAAAGTACCATTAAGATGGCACCGTTTGAGTTTCTTTATGGGTGACCGTGTCAGATGCCTTTGAGTTGGGATCAACTTGAGGATAGGGTCCTGGTAGGACCAGAAGCGATCCAAGTAATGGAAGAACAAATGAAAATGATATGACAAAGGATTAAAGAAGCACAAGATCAACATAAAAGTTATGTTGATGTGCATCGCATTGACCACAATTATGAAGTTGGCAACTGATTCTTCTTGCGGGTGAAACCACACAAGAGTTTGATCAAGTTTGGAAATGGTGCTAAAATATCTCCTAGTTTTTTGGGACCTTTCGAAGTTGTGGAAAAGAAAGGACTTGTGGCGTATCGACTAGCCTTGTCTGATTCTTTGAGGCATATACATGATGTTTTTCATATATATGTTTGGAGACATTATGTTAGTGATCCTACACATGTGATTGACATGACTTTGTTGCAGGTGTTAGATGAGGGTGCACTCAAGGTGGAGCCAATCCACATTTTTGACCATCGCATTTGACAAATACGGTGTCGAACAGTTGATCACGTCAAGGTCCAGTGGGACAATTATAGTCCACACTCGTCTACCTGGGAGGATGCATATGATATGCGTCAACAGTTTCCTTACTTATTTGATTTTATACATAGATCTTGTCAGATACTTTATTTACTGCATTTTATATCATGTACAACTTCATGACGAAGTTTAAAACAAGAGGGGGTGTATGTAACATCTCACTCTTACGAGCACATGTTATCGACTTATTCTTTGAGGACACTTGCATGCAAGTGATCCGGTTATAGTACATGGTTATATATTTCGCTTATGGATTTTATGATGATGTTGATGGTGGTGATTTAATGTTAATTTATATATATGTATTGGCAGATGCTATTGATGAGTTTCCCCTGAGTGTGCAGGACACTAGACAGATTGTTAATGCCGATGGAATCAATAAACCTCCTAGGATTCTGAATTGAGTCGGGGAGTGGATTGTATTGGTTTGAGTATTTCATTTATGCATATGTGACATATGATTGATTATAGCATGATTTTTTATATGGATCATTGACAGTGTTTCGTTGATGGATGCAGAATCATGATTGCTTGCTAATCTGACTCACATAAGGAGTAAAGGGGCCATGCACATAGACCAAATATTGAGGGAGAGGTGTGGTAGTGTCCTTGTCACAGCCTACTAGGACTCCCATTGTGACTCGAATTGTAGGTTAATGATTACCTAGTTCGAGAGGACCACGATGTCGTGATGGCAGACTATGACAGTCACGCACAAAGATTTATAAGGGGCGCGCAATCAGGCAGGGTCCTTATTCCTTAGAATCCCTTGGTCTCTCACAAGGTCGCCTGAATGGAGTGTTGACTCCAGGGGTGGACAACTACCAAAACCAGTCAAAGGCGAGTGGCACCCTTGGAGCATGAAGTGCGTCTTGAAGGGAAAGTCACGTAGATAAAATTTGAGCCAATGAATCTAGGTGGCCTAGAAAACCCTGAGCAAATAATTAACCTCGTAAAATCTTGAGCACAGCGAGATCAATTAATTAATTAATTAATTAAGGATTGAAATTATTAATTATAAATCCCTATAAGAGTCTAAGCCTTTGCAAATAAAATTTAATTAAGCCTAAGTATAAGTTTTGTAAAGAATCTAAACTGAAATTGATAACTAAAGCAAAAGGGGAATGAGGTAAATAATTTCAAGAATTAAGCAAATTGAAATAATCCTAATGATTTTATTAAGGCACATAGGTGTAAGAAATTATTAAAAGGGATTTTTTTAAATAAGAAAGAAACGTAGAGGAGAGAATGTGTACGCATAGAAAGGAATCCAGAGTCTAGTTAACACTAGTCTAACTAAAGAAGAATCATATTTTAACTCAACTTAGATTTAGTAAGGTGCCAGTCATTAAGTAACTTTTAATAGGAGTGATTCAAGGAGCACTTTTAGGAAGGGCGAGAGAAATTAAATTTTATTAAAATAAAATGTGGTTTTACTTGTGCAAATTGGAAAAAGGGTGACAAGTGTAAGGGGGAAATAATTCTAAATTATTTAAATTAAAAAGTGAATTAATTGTGCAAGTGGGGATGTGTTATGAGGAAATTCTATAAAACAAATGGTTGGGATGAGAAATGGATCACACTGGTTATGAGTAAAGTTATGCTACAAAATTTTTGATGGGTTTTACTTGTGAGAGTTGGGATACCCAGCTTGAGAGAGAGTGGTGGCTCTACCTTGCAAGGCAAGCTCAGAGCTAGAGTATTTTTCTGCTTGGTTGTGTGCATTTCCCCTTTGCGGCTCAGGGGGCTAAGGGGGAAGAAGAGTATCCCTAGCGTTGGCTGGGAGGTATTAGTGAAGTCTCCATGGTTAGCAAGCGGGAGGATAGAAGGATCCCCATCACTGAAGAACATCGTTGACTCTTCGTCACCTTCAGTTACGGTACTTTTATTTGAATTAAAATTTTAATTATTTAGATTTCTTGTAAATCCCTTGGAATTATTTTCATAAACCGCCATTTTATTCTGAACATCGATTGTTAAATCCTTGATGGGTTTTGTGTAATAAGCATTGAAATTTTGTAATTTTGTATAGTAATGTTGTTTACTTTTCACAACTAAGCATTGAAAATTGTATATTTTGGATTAAGTTCGCACTAGCTATCCTAGATCGAACTGATGTGTCTCTGAGCAGGTCAAGTATTAAAATTCTTCTTGGGCTCTTGCCCAATGTTTTTAAAACTTTCATCTCACCATGAAGTGGATTTGTTGGATTGTCAGTGAAATTTTCCATGGGCTCTTGCCCAACATTTTTAAAACTGTCATCTCACCGCGATTGGATTTGTTGGACTGTCAGCAAATTCTTGTTGGTTTCTTTCCCAACGTTTTTAAGACATCCATCTCACCACGAATTGGATTGTTGGACTATCAACAAAATTTTATGTGGTCTCTTTCCCAACATTTTTAAAACTGTCATCTCACCACGATTGGATTTGTTGAACTATCAGCAAATTCTTCCTGGGCTCTTGCCCAATGTTTTTAAGACGGTCATCTCACCATGAATTGGATTGTTGGACTATCAACGAAATTTTCCATGGGCTCTTGCCCAATGTTTTTAACAACTGTCATCTCACCACGAATGGGATTGTTCAACTATCAATGAAATTTTCCATGGGCTCTTGCCCAACATTTTTTTTTAATTTGTTTTCACATCACGAATTGGTTATTTTCCCTTATAACATTAATCTTATCTCAATTATTCCCTCAATCACTTGGACCTTGGGAAATTGTATCCGAGTAAATGTGTATCGGTGTGTAATCTGGGTGGTACTCGTGTGGTCGTCGGGGTTGAGGATGACGAGCTTTTACCGTGATGCTTGGTGCGTGGGTGCTTGCTCAATGTTGGGCATGGAGGGTAGAGCAGAGCTTGTTGTTTTGAGGAAAGAACACGGTGACAATCCTCCTCCCTTGATTTTGGCGTTGGGTCTTCATTCTGGACACTTTGTGCATTGTTGTGTTAATTGAAGCTTAGACGATGAGATGATTTAGACGGTTGCGTCATTTGGTTGGTCCTTGTTTTATTTGCTTGTAAGACTTGGCCCCTTTTAATTTTATTAAAGGACGCATAGGTTAGCAATTGAACACTTGTTAATTCTTAATTGATGGACCTATCCAAGTCTTTTGTGATAGGGAAGCTGAGACACGAAGGTTAATTACCTTGCCTATTATATGTGATTCTTAAATGTTTTTACATGGATATCTATTGGGCACTTAAAGCCCTTACGATATTAAAGGATATGCAGTAACTCTAGGATCCCTATTAAATGTTGTTATGACTGTATTTATAGTTTAAAATGATAATTAATGTAGTAAAGGAGTACTTACCTTTGCCTAAAAAAGATGTGATATTATGGAAGTTACCTTGAAATTTATTTAAATTAGTATTGCATCCTTTTAATGTAAGGAAAGATTAAATCTTCTAATAGGGTTTTTAAATAAATATGTTGATTAACATTGAATCTGATATATATCTATTGCTTAATAAGGATTTGGATCTCCTCTTAGCTCCTTACATTTGATTATGTAATTTGTATTTCTTTTAAGATTGCATAACAATATATTACAGTTGATGGGAATGCTAACAAATGATGCTCGACTTGATTGAATATCACTTGGGCAAGTGTAAATGTTGGACGCAATTATTTTTCATGGATCTTGTTATTGCCCTCGTAATCTTATTAATCATTATGTCTTATTCTCTTCACCTTTTTGCACTTAATTATTGTTGAATAATGGAATAAGTAGAATAGATGATTTGTGTGCATGAAGAAATGAATGGTTGTTCGTGGTCGATGAATCTAGTCTTTAATTACCTTTGATTGATTATGTACTTAGTTTACTCGTGTGCCTAGATATAATTATTGATGTGTGATTAATTAAGTACTTAAATTACTTGCGCGCCTTAAAATAAAGTTGATGAAAGACTGTTTTAGTAACTAGTTTTCTCTTGCACCATCAATTATGTGAATGTATGATTGTTTTAGAAATTTGTTTACCTTGCGCCATGAAATTAAAATTGATGGTCACTCTTGCCCCATGAATTTAATGAGATGTAGGATTGGTTTTGTGATTAGATTTCTTGTGCCATGAAGATAAATTGATGATCACTTTTGCGCCATGAAAATAAATTTGACGATTACTCTTGCGCTATTGATTATGTGGATGTATGATTGTTTTATAATTGTTTGCTCTTGCACGATTAAATAAAGTTGATGTATGATTGTTTAATAGTTGGATTTCTCTTGAGCCACGTGATAATGTTAGTGTATGACTGATAATCTAGATTGGATTTATGAGTTGTGATTGGATTAGTGGGATTTAGACACCTCCTTGCTCCTCAAAACAATCGCCAACCCTGAGACCTTAAATGGTCAAAATCAATCAGATGAATCCTGGGCTTGAGAGTTGTTTATGTGTCCTGGAGATTCTAACCATGCAGGATAGGTTGGGCAGGTAGTTATTTAATATTCAACGATATGGGTGATCATTATCTATAATTGCTTCAGTTGATTGTGATGTGTGGAACTGTGTCGCTATTTATGTTTATCTGTTGATCATGTGTCACTATCATTTATGTTAATGCATTGGCTTGTGTCGTCATTGATTACGATGATGTGTCACGTGTAATGCTTTTAATTATGATGTCATGTTGATTATGTATTGCTATGATTTATGTGTTAACGTTAATTTCCTAATGCTTTAAAAAAAAAAATTACATGTACTTCGCTATTCGTAGTCGTAAAGTTAAGGAAAGAAGTTACTTTGAAAAGGTATAAATACACTTCAAGAAGCCTCTCATTCTTACAAACACAACTTTGTTGAATATCTTCTATGTGAGAACACTTGATATATTTGGTGAATATGAGGTAGTAAGTCTGAGGCAACGAAGGAAGTGCGAAGGAAAAAGTTTCAGGATTGTAAAGGAGAGCGAGGGTTTATGAGAAACTCTAGTGTGATTGACCCTCACGGGTCAAACTACTGGTGTCCCATGAGGCACCCTTGTGGGTTGTAGGGCCCTTGTCATGCGAGGCCTCGCTAGTCGACTGGTCTTAGTATCACGAGGAAAAGACAAATTTGGGGAGGATGTTACTACCTAGTTGTTGAGGCTAAGGAAGAATTCCAGGTCTGAAATCTTGTGCATCAGGTCAGCTACATGTTTAAAGGTATTTTTATATGCATGCCTTGAAGGTTACATGTTGGTGATGTTATGGTGTGTGCTCGAGGTATGTCTTTGGTATCTTGTTGAGACATTGGCACATGCTTGAGGCACATATTATGTGCATGGTGTGAGGCATATTTTGGTACATGTATGAGGTACATTTCTTGATGATATTAATGCATTTTTGAGACACTTCTTGATGAGGTTATGACACATGTTTGAGGTACATGCATTGGATGTTGTGATACATTCTTGAGACATGTCTTTGTGAGTTTTAGTATATATCTTGAGGCATATCTTGGATACTTGGCGTATGGTTTGTTGTATGATATATGCTTGAGGAATATCATGAGTGATATGGCACATGTTTGAGATATATGCATTGGATGTTGTGGTTCATGCTTGAGGCATGTCTTGGTGATGTTGACCAATACATGTTTAGAAACATCTTGGCGATGTCATGGTACATTGATTAGAGAGATATCTTGGCTATCTTGGTATTTGGTTTGGTATATGTCATGGTGATGTTATCACATGTTGGAGGAACTTCATTGATGATATATTATTGTATATGGTGTATGGTATGATTAAGACATATCATGAGTGATATGGTATATGGATGAGGCACATTTCATAGTACATGGTTTTGATATATAATTGAGATATATGATTGGATGCTCATCAATGATGTTTTGGTACCTACACTTGACATATCTAATGGTACATGATTGGTGATATTGAGACACATCTTGGTGATGTTATGCTTCATGAGTTGATGATGATATGGTACATTGCTAGAGGCACTTATTGGTGATCTTCCTACATGGTATTGTATAGTTTTGGTACATGGTTGATGCATGATGTGGTATAGGTTTGGTACATGGTTGATGCATGATATGGTATAGGTTTGGTACATGGTTGATGCATGACATAGTACAAGTTGTGGTACATGGTTGACGTACATGGTATGGTACATGGTTGAGGTACATGTTATGATACAGGTTCTAGTACATGGTATGGTGATGGTTTTTGTATCCATGTGAGTGGATGCGGTTATAGTTGGTTGATGATGGTATGAAAGTGACGGTGATAGTGACGTTGACGAGGACAGTGACATGTTGGATGATTAGTTAATCATTAGGCACGGGTTGATGTGACAAAGTGACAGTGATTGGTTGATGTGACAAAGTGACAGTGATTGATTGATGTCACAGTGGTAGTCACGGGTTGGTGTGACTGTGACAGTGACAGGTTGGTTGATGACAATACCAGTTACAGGTTGATCGGTGGTAGTGATAGTTTGAGTCTACACTTATATTTCAGGGCTGCAGGATGGGGCAAGGAAAGGGGGTTGTAGCCTCCTTCTAGTTGGTGCCTGATAAATCAGGGAGTTGGAGCTTCCTTCAGGTTGGAGCCTGTAAATCAGGGGGTCGTAAACTCCTTTCAGTTGGAGTTGGAGAATATAGGGAGTTGGAGCTTCCTTCAAGTTGGAGCCTATAAATCAGGGGGTCGTAAACTCCTTTCAGTTGGAGTTGGAGAATATAGGGAGTTGGAGCTTCCTTCAGGTTGGAGCCTGTAAACTAAGGAGTTGGAGCATCCATCCAGTTGTAGCTGGAGAATTCAAGGAGTTGTAGCTTCCTTCAGGTTGGAGCTTGTAAATCAGGGGGTTGGTGCCTCCTCCCAGTTGGTGTTGGAGAATTGAGAAGTTGGTGCTTCCAATGAATGTATTCTTGATATATATAAGAAAGCATTCTGTAGTTTTCTCTCATTTGAGTTTTCACGTAAATTTTGGATGCATAAGTAGGTGTATTGTGTATCTATGGTTGTTTATTATGCATGAGTAATAAACTATTGAATAATATTCATTAAATTGAATTTTAAATATACTATGGTTAAATGTGATAAAAAATGCTCATAATGATTCACCCTCTTCTTAATATTTCAACATTATAGAGCTAAGATAACTTTCCTATAAAGGAGCAAAGTCCATGATAAACCCAAAAGTTGATTCTCTTTGTATTAACTATATATTTAGAGAACAAGGTAACCTTAATAAAATAACCCAAGGTTACCTTATCAAAGTAACGCATGCTCTCTCTACTTAGAGAACAAGGTAACCCTAAGTATACCTTATCAAAGTAACCCTTGTTCTATGTACTTAGAGAACAAAGTAACCCTAAGTATATACTAATTTTAATGAAAGAGATATTTTATATTTTCTTCGTATAATGTACACTCATATTATCGTATCTTTATTTCTCTTCCATGCTATATTCGATATCATCCATGCTATAATAAAGATATATACACACATAACGGAACCAACTCTTTACGTGGAAGGCTCGAGAATTTCTTCCCTTTTTTCATTTACAGCACTTCATCTGAATGAAGAACCAAATTTGTGACTGAAAAGTACGTAAAAAATAATATTCTATTCGTATTCTCTCTATCATCTTTATCAAAGTAAGTTACTTTATCGCTTCCTCATCTATTTAGTTTCAAATGGGATCGTGGACCTTGAGATAAATAGTAATGAAAACATTTGAAACGTTAGTATGGAGTTTTTTAATTAAGCAATTGAATGAGAGGTTGAGGAAAACTTCCTTGTTTGTCAAGCCCTAACTTTGCTATAAATGTGCAGGGACGACAATGTATGTGAATGTTGTGCAGGAATTATAAATTTTGGTTCTCAGGAGATTGGGAAAACTTCTCTCTTGCATTGCATTTTGAAATGGGTTTCTTGCAGGGAATCAAATACAGGTTGCACCTATTGATTATATACTTAGTTTGTTGGTTGGCATGGCTGTCGAATATTGCCTTGGAATAATTCGACATCAGTGAAGCTCTAATAGTAAATGCTACTATTTCTGATGCAGGAATTGCTTGCCTAGGAAATTTAGCAGTTTGTATTACAAGCCTGTTAAGAGGTATGCTTGACCTGGAGATTGGTGCCAGAGATGTTCTAGCCACCAATAGAGGTCCTAAGCTGAAGCACATAAATGGGTTTAGACTGACCACATGTAGAAGGAAATCTGAAGATGGAAAGGAATATGACAATGTTGATGTTGTAATGTTGTCAAGCCACACACCCCATTCTTCTGTCAGGCATTTCATCAAGTATATGCACCATTCCCATGGTGTGGATTCCATCTTTTTGCAATACAGTCCTTTAAGGTCTTTAGCAGCCGATGCAGAAGTAGAGGCATGAGTATGTATAGAGGGAGAGACATGTCGATGCATTGTGTTCGAGATAGTTGAAGAGATAACAATCATACTTGCTCTTCAGATGCCTGGAACATTAAAAAGACTCTTTGATTCCTTTTGTACCATGTTGGAATTGCAATAACCATGGCTTCCATGGGTGTAACCAGGGCCTGCTACATGTCCTAAAAAAATTTGATATGTTAACTTCATAATAAAACATAAACACATGTTTCTTAAAAATCATATCTAAAAAAATATAACAAAGGTAGATTAAAAATAATAATAAGAAATTATTTTTAATAATATTCATTTTAATAATAGATTAAGTGAAGAATTGGTAGTTATCTTCTTGGTGATCGTGATGATTAAGTGGAATTAAGACATCCCCTTGGAATGAGAGGCATGGTTTCTCATTTTGATTACTCCATATTTATTGATGGAATCATGGTATACTCTTCTTCATTTATGTTCCATGCATAACTCGAACTTTAGGTTAGAACTTTATATTTATTATGTATTTTGGGTTAGAACTTTATATTTATTATGTATTTTAATAAATATTATTTTACATTTATTATGTTTTTTTATGAAAATTATAGGTGTCCATGAAACTTATGAATTATAAAAAAAAATTAAATGATCAAGCATTGTTAACTATCTTTATTGGTGTTTACTTTAATGGAGGATGTGATTCATCCTACTTTTAATTAGATATTTTTTGTTATATTTATTAACAATTATTCATTTAAATAAAAAATTATGATTATTTATGAAAGATAAAGTTTATGTTTTTTTTTTTAAATCTTCCTAATTCTTATAATTAAACATTGTCAAATCTATCTATAATCTCATTTTGCATTTTGTTTAAAATCGTGGGTTTTGAAGATATCAATTTAATATTTTTTTTTTTTCATTTAAGTTGGAGACATATTTTTTTATATCTTATTATTTTTTATGTTGTTTGAATATATCAATTCAACATTTTTTTTTTTCAATTTAAATTGATGTTGTTTGAATATATCAATTCAACATTTTTTTCCATTTAAATTGATGTTGTTTGAATATATCAATTAAACATTTTTTTTAATTTAAATTGTGACATGTGTTTTTTTTTTTCTTATTATTATTTTGATTGGAAATTAAATCAAATGTAAATGTTTATGTTATATGTGGTTTAAGAGACGGGTAAAGTAAATATTTGATATTGCTTTATTCATATTTAAATTTCTTTAAAACATTTGTAAAATTGTTAAGTTCATCGATATAAATAATGGCTTATAAAGTTAACTAAAAAAACACATGAATAATTTTTGAAAGAAACTTATAATTGTAAAGTATAAGAAATATATTAATAATTGCAAAGCATAATGATTCCCATCCTAATTTTTTATGGCTAGATGAGGACCTTGTTTTAGTTAATAGAGATAAAATAAATTCGAAAGACCTGACTCAAAATTTGTATGGTACTTAGCTAATCAAGCTTTGCAACTCTCAAGATCTAATCATTTGCAATGGTCTAACAAAGTGGTCGGAATCTAACCAGATTACTTGTCTCCATGGGTTGGGTAGCAATGTTGTGGATTATGTGATTTAAGATATTCATGTATACAACCAGACAATAAATTTTGACCTTTTAAATGACCATGAACTTGACTTTGATCATAGGCCTCAAACCCTAACTCTAAACTTTTTCACGCACAAAACCCCATTGAAGAGAAATCTCATAACCAAAGGCACTTGTTTTTTGACAAACATAAAGTCGATCTCTTCTTAAAGGACTTAAACACTAAGTTAAATCTTCTATCATATAAGAACAATATTGAAGACCTCTATAATAATATTACGACAACTCTCTCTACTTCCATAAAAAAATTCTCTATCGAAGCCTTGTGTAAACAAAAAAGTAGAATTTCCAACCCTTGGTATGATAATGAGTGTAAACTTGCTAGAAAATCCATTAGGGATGCCTCTAATGATTCCTTGAATTCTCATAAGATTAACAGATACAAATCCATAATCACTACAAGGAGAACACCTTCTAGCGAAGGTTTTTAGTGTTACAAATTTGACAAATTTTTCAAAAAAAACTCCGCTACAACCTCCTCTATTGATTGCAGAGGTTTTAGTGGATGTTCCATATAACTAAAACAATTTGAGCAGGCAAAGGTTGTAGCAATTTTTTTTTCTAGTGTTGTTATTGTCAAAATGCATCGGTGCGGTCTTGAGAAATCAACCCTCGTGTGTTAATATAATACAAAAGCTCTGGTGCGTTTGTAATTATTGTGCACCGGTTCCACCTTTTTCATCATATGCAGAGCACTAATGCTCTTATAATTTCCACGCATTGGTTTTTCCTTGTTTGTGTATGAAGCATCGATGCATTTTAGCTTTTTTATGCACCGGTGTGTTTACATTATAGTGAGCATCGGTGCGATTAAGTTATGTTGAGACTCGATGTGTTTAATATAGTGTATTCCCTGGTGCTTGTATAATTAGTACATATCTATGTCTTTTTTATCATGTGCACCAAATGGTAGTGAAATTTCGAATATTCGAGGTGAGATGTCAGTGCCATTATTTTTACTAAGCACCAGTGTGTATATTATAGTAAAGGCATTGATGTGTAAATAATATTTAGAGCCACAGTGTGTATAACAAAAGTAACACACTAGTGCATACATTATTTTTAGATCCAAAATGTATATTTTAAATATGAGCATTGTATAATTTTGAAATGATAAATATTATTGTGCATTATATCATTTATGGAACGGTGCCTTTTCTCAATAGTTTGTAAGTAGTGTGTTATTATAATTAATGTTAACCAGTGCATATGACTTCTCAAAATGCATCACTTAATATATTAGGACACACACTCTCTAGTGAGTTCAAAAGAATACAGTGCATTGATATGTATATATTTTAATTAATCATTTTTACAAATTTTCAATTAATCATTTCAAGATCATTTTTTTATATAATAATATTGCTTTATATTTTTGTTATTGCATTTTGATATAATGATTGCATTAATGTGTTATCCAACAAATCACACCTATGTTATTTGTAACAATGTAAATCATTCACATATTAATTATTCAGGAGTGCAACATTTTACAACATTTGACAATGTTATGAAATAAGAAACTCATTTTATTATATATGAATAAGAGACCAATTTTCATACAAAAAGGGACAACATAAAGGCCCGCAATAATCAAATTAATACCAATATGTAATTGTTACACTTATTGGTAACATGTCCTCATGCAATTGGGGCAATATGTTGAGTACATTAAACAAAATCCTTGATTTTCAGATACAAATATATTCCAAAACATACAACTTACAATAAAATTCAATTATATTGATTGTTATTCATCAGTTGAATTGTTGTCGTCACTCGAGTTCTGTGCATGCCTCATTTCTTCATCATTTGTAGACGATATTGTACTTTAGTTTTTTAACATAATGTTTTCTTGATCGTCTTATTTTTTATGTTTCGCCCCTTCATCTTACATCTACAAACATAGAAATAAATTGTAGTAAGTATATCTACATGTATATATATAGTAGAATATACATGATTACATAAATCAAAAAACATACCTTAGCACCAAGTCTTTCATAAACAATATGCATTCTTTCGAAGCCATGCTTCATGCATTCTCTCAAAATCTCCTATGTTGGTTGCATTCCATACTTTGTTCCTGCATGTTTAATACGACATGACAAAGCACAATCGATATAATCAATATAAAGTTGTCTTGTTGTTTCATTAATTATAAAACAAGAGAAGTTAAACGACATTGCTACTTACAAATTGTTCAATTAATCTTTCATACTTCAACGAATACTCACAACCCATAGTTAACACAATGTTTATAAATTCATGAGTTGGCTCCTCTTTATATGTTAGCACCTATTAGAATATGTCCATGAACAAGTGTAAATTATTTATTTAAACATAAAGATCACAACAAACATGAAATCTTAAGAAAGGATGAAAACATAAATACTCACAAAGTTTGTGATCGACCCTTTTATTCCTTGTCATCCTATCTTATGTTTTGAGTGGGTTCTATTTTTTATATTCTTTTATGCAATAGAACAATTGAAAATTAGTATTTCACGTGATAATTAAATTCGATGTACATAAAATAATAAATAAATGATTGCATACCTCTGGTGCACATTGTAGTTGGGATGGCTCCACTTGTGACACAATTATGTTCATTTATTTTACCATCAGGAGAAGTGGATAGGACAGAAGCTGAAGCATTGGGGACGCTTGACCTTCTAACTATCATCCCGATCGACTCGATCCTCTATATCAAGTATCCCCACAATGAGAAAGTGGTTATTTGGTTGTGAATGATGTAAAAAGGTTGCCCATATGTCACAGAGGAGCATAAAGATGAACCAAAGAGCCTGTAACTTGCCCATTGTTGAATAAATAAGAGCTTGGTTGAAGCGAAAATAATGTTGGTTTTCTCGTTTGGGTTTCCAGGGTAAATTCTGAGTTGTGTGTGTGTTAGTCACATTTAAATTTCATTGTCTATGGATGAAATTATCTGCATTATAATTTAATGAATGGTTATTTTGTAATTTAATGATTACTTGCATACAGTCTAGCAAAGAGAAATATGTGCTAGTTATGGGTTCATCCTGTCTTGTATTAACATGGTCCCATGTGAATCAATAAACTAGTCCAACAACTCTTTATCCAAACTCGTACATCCATTTAGTAGTGGAAATCGACGACCCTCCTTTATGAGTCATTTTTATTTTTTTAGAAGTTGTTATTTTAATTTTAAGAGTCGTTAGGGGTTTTCTCTCATTGCCAAAGTTGATTTTGTTGCTAATTGGTGTTTGTACTTGGTTTGTAGGTCATGTTTCTCATTCTCGACTTCATCTAGAATTTTTCATTCACCCATCAGTGATAAAAATACCATTCCTACTAATCCAGTGTTGCTTGAACATTTACTACGTGCTAATACATTTTTCTTTGTTGTGGAAGATCCAAATCGACTTCAAGACATTTTTAGTTGACGTGGGGTTGCCAAAATCGCCTCTGGGTGTTTTATGGCACCGTAGATTACCAAAAATCACCCCAAAACGTTTTCCTACGTAGTTGGTTGTCGAATCCTCCCTCCAAACATTTTTCTCAGTTATTGGTCATCAAATCTGACTGGTAGAGGGTTTCCCTTCATGGTCGACCACTAAATACTCTTTCTAATTATTTTATTTAATCCTAAGTCAACTCATTTCGACTGGGCTTTCCATTTTATTGACTTCCTCTTCTCATTTGACCGACGTCCACTTCTGGTCGACCTAAATCCTCCCATATTCGACCGAGATTTTCTTTCAACCGATTTGGCTCCCTTCGTCTACCTAATTTTGGTCGAATCGACTGGCCTTCTTCCAAATCATTCTTCTAACTCGACGTTCCCTCTTCCAACTTAATTTTTTGGCTTAACTATTGGGTAGTCGACTTCCTCTTCATGTGGTCAACTATACTTGTATGGTCGAGTCTTTTCAGTTGTCAAAAGAGAGCATAAAATTAGAGCTGCAGCAAAGGGTTCCATGTTGGTGAAACATATAGGCTATAAGCCTCCTGTTTACAGATCATGATGCCATACCATAACTGGAATTAGAAAACCATGTACCTCCTCCTCAAGAAAAACCCACCCTACATTTGTCTTAGGAGGAGTTCCAAATTTCCCTCCATACTTTAGCAAGCATCTTAGTTCCCTAGACCATGAAGTTGGTTGGCTACATCAAGCACCAAAATGTGATTCTTTTAATTAACAGTGGAAACGCCCACAATTTTATTCATCAACAAGTGGTAGAAGAAACCCATTGTTATGTCCATGAAATGCACAATTTTTAAATTCTAATGGTTGATGGCTATATGATGAAATGAGGTGGCAAGTGCGAGAATGTGATACTTCAAATGGGGGATTATCAACTCAAATCACACATGTTCGCTATTGAAATATCCAGTTTTGATGTGGTGCTAGGTGCATAGTGGTTAAGAACATTGGGTCTGATTACCATAGATTTTATGGAATTGTACACGAGCTTCACTAAGGAGGGCCATAAACATACTCTCAAGGATTTCAAGCCCAATTCCTTATAAATTATCAGCTCTCACCACATGGAAAATATTTTAAAGAAAGGCCACTTTGGAATTATTTCCCAATTCAATGCCATCCAAGTCATGGACAATGTTATGAACATAAATATACATATATCATAGATATTCATAACATAATAATTAATAAATAATAATTGTTAATAATGAAAGGTCGTGTCTCAAAGGACATGACTATTGGTAAAGGGCACCCCTGCGTGGGTATATAAACAAGCCCTCATTTCTCAATTGTAATCATCTCATCATATCTATCTTATTATCTTATTATTATCTATTCATTTATTATTTACAGTCCTATATGGATTATTTTGTTATATTCCAAATATTTTGGATAATTCTTGTGTGAGCGAACTTTGTTCGTCTCATTTGGTATCAGAACTGCGTTTTTCTGATCCTGGCCTTTGGCCACTCTCTTTATCAGACTTTGTCTCAACTGACTTTTAGCCAACCCCATCGTTTCAGAGTTTCTCTGAGAAATTTGGTTTTTGACCACCAACCAAACTTTTGGCTATTCTCAAAACTTCTGTTGAAGAAATTTCTGCAGTAAATCTGAAAAACATAACCAGAATTGATAAAAAGAAAATTAAAGTATACATCAAAGATCATTCCGCTGCCAGATCGTTTAAAAAAAATAAAAATAAATAAAAAATCAAATTCCATTGAAGAAAAAAAAAAAAGTTTATTTCACATAACATCACTGTTGTAAACATAACAAAATTTTCAGAGTTTCTCTGATCTGGTCTTTGACCAACAATTGGCCTTTGGCCATTCAAAAAATCACTTTTGTTGAAGAAAAAATAAAAAATAAAGTCTGTTGCAAATTCTGTAGAGAAATCAAGGAAAAGAAAACGAATCAATCTACATCCGTACAAGAATAGTCCAAACAAATTGTGTCCGTACAGAAGCCGTCAATTCAATTTAATCCGTCTGTACTAATTTTAAATTCCAGGGCCTCCATTGTAAATACACGCTCGCTCCTACAAACATACTCGTGGGAAAGAGAGTTCGAAGTTGTCGCCGGGATTTTAACAGTGGAAATCACGTGGATAATCCAATTAATTCAGTGTTGCTCAAATCACGGTTGGGCATAAAATAGATTGGTTCCATACCGTACCGTACCATACGAGCATCAACTTAAAAAAAAATCGCATGAGACTGAGACTAGCTATCGTGGCCATTTAGAAATCAAAAATTGTGGGGAACAAAAAAAGCAATTGTTGTGCCCTGTAGTCACCCAAGTGTTTCGCTGCCAAAAAGAAGGGTTATATATATCAAACCGCCAAATTAAAAAAAACAATTGTAAGGGAAAACGATTATCCAACCCATCCTATAATTTTCCACACAATTTTGTACCGCCTTTATCCTCCAAAAAATTATCAATGAAAAGAGATATGTAGGGTCGCATCTTTTAGCCTTGCCACTGCTAACAAAGAATTAAGCCATACATAGATTTGATATCACCCATTATTTTGGGGCGTGACATCATAAGGCATGCATGGGAAGGCCGACCCGTTCACGTCGTTATAGGCTAATTTTAGTATACTCTAGTCCAAGACCAGGATACCTTTTCTTTAACTAAGAGTTGATAAGAGGATATTAAGTAGTCAAGCTATAGCTTATATTATATTAAATTATATGAAAGGGTCATTTCATTTGATATAAAAAAAGGTTTGTCAATTAAAAAAAAGGAATATAAAAGTTTAAAGTAAAAAGGAAATATAAAATTACTTTTATTAAAGGATACAAGTTATCAAAGAAAGGCATCAAAGTTATATATATATATATATATATATTATAAAGGATTTTAAGAATATTGGAAAGGAAAGGGACAAAGTTTAAGGAGTTATTAAGTTTTTAAGATCTTTTGCATTCATCGCATTTACTTACTTTCGAAGGAGTAACTCATCCATTTATTATGGAAGAATATCACAAGAGATTAGGATGCCTTATCATCATCCAAATCACAAGAGTCTTTCTGACCAACGACTAGGAAAAGAGGAAAATAAACAGTGTTTTTATTACCAACAAATAAAATACCACACTGAAAAAGAACGAAAACAAAATCAACAACTTGGAACAATCAATCATCAAACATTTCCAATGAAAGTAGGTTTGGGATGGATCACTCCCCAAAAGATGCAACACATTAGTTTGGGAATTCGAA
>ML776792.1:817476-844821 GCA_009831015.1 Picea engelmannii
GCCTTCCAGTGCTTATGCTTTGAGGACAAAGCATTTTTAAGGGGAAGGCAATGTTATGAACATAAATATACATATATCATAGATATTCATAACATAATAAATAATAAATAATAATTGTTAATAATGAAAGGTCATGTCTCAAACGACATGACTATTGGTAAAGGGCACCCCTGCGTGGGTATATAAACAAGCCCTCATTTCTCAATTGTAATCATCTCATCATATCTATCTTATTATCTTATTATTATCTATTCATTTATTATTTACAGTCCTATATGGATTAATTTGTTATATTCCAAATATTTTGGATAATTCTTATGTGAGTGAACTTTGTTCGTCTCAGACAACCCACCATATGAGATCCACCATGATTTACAATTGATGCTAAATAAGAATCAATGAGTATTTGATGCACCCCATGTGATCCAAAAAGGATCCAGAGAAGGCTAAGAATAACTCAGAACTCATAGAGGCAGCTCATAATGGCTCCAGCAGATAGAGAAAGGGAAAAAATTCAAAGTTCCCAAAACTTAGTGAAAAAAAAATTATCGTGAAGAGCGTGTTGCAATATTTCTAACTGCTCAAACAGCTCATCAAATGAAGTTACGGTTTGAAAGATATTCATGGTCAAAGTTGTGGTCAAACAAGGCTAGTGAGCAGGGTGCCACATCATCATCCGTACTGCTGACATCAACAACTGACATGGCAGGGTGATGTCATCGTATGAGCTGCTAATGTCAACATGCCATGTGGCAGCACCAAATGCTTCCATGTGTCACCCGCCAATGGGCTTTTCAAGGGTCTATGTGGACCAATAGAAAAGTGCCACATGGCACCCCCAGGCGACGCCACGTGGCACCATCCATGAAGCACCACGTGTCAGTATGGAGTGACAGGGAAGCCACGTCAGCATGCAGGTGGTCATATCAGTGGGTGCCACGTGGCCCAATCATCGGGCGACACGTGGCAGCCAAGAAATGTCCAATATTGACCCGTGAACGAATTTTTGTTTTAAAAAAATATGGCGGGTCCACCAAATCTGGAGGACCACACCAATGTTAGCAGTCAGTGGAAGTATCGACAGCGGATCTGCTAAACTCAGCAGGAAACAAATATATTGCAACATATATAACAAACCAACGTTTAAAATTGGAAATTGATGGGATTCGACCCCAATACCTCCGCAATACCCAATGCCTTTATAACTCCGCCCATAACCAATGTGCCATCGATGTTGCTTGGTATATCCGCTTGTATTCAATACTTAAAAGGTACAATTTGCCCAGATTCGTGGGAGAAGTGCAGACCGTACGTACTTGCGAGCACAGATTTTGAGACAAGACTGTCATAATTGCATGTTGCAAAGGGCACGAAAACTGAGACATAATTCTTCTTGGGCCTAAGAGTGTCAGAGTTGGATTAGAGTGTGGAGATAGTCATTTTTGGATAATTCGACACCACGAATCCAGTGGTGATGTTTGTTTTCTGATCTGAGCATTATTTTTGCAGCTTGATTTCAGAATGAGGTATATTCATGTATTTGCCAAATTATTTTTCTGAGTTAATGAAAGAGCCTACCCATTTGAGAGAAGGACCCAGAGACGTAGTCCACCAGGGACAAACTCCATTATTGAGTTTTTGTGTTCAGATCTGATGCTTATGTCTCTTCATTTTTAAGTTTTCCCTTCTTTAATGGTGCACTTTAATTTATGCTAATTTAATACAATTATTTATAAGTCGCGATGAAAAGATCTCGGATCACCATGGATTGCCCCCCTGACTTGGTGAGTGTGATCATGGAATTCCGCTAATTCCAAGCAGTCAACCACACAATGGACGTTTTTAATAGTACATTTTTGCATGAAAGAACAAAATTGAAAAGATTATTCAGGAACCATTTGAGGCAGGCATCATACATCCAAGCACTGGCCCTTACTCATCATTGTGGTCATGGAAGTGAAGAAAGAAGGCAATTGGCACATGTATCTAGATTTTCGTGCTCTCATTAAGTTGACCATCAAAGACTAATTTCCAATCCTATTTATTGATTATCTTTTGGACGAGCTTCATGGTGCCAAGTTCTTCACTAAGTTGAACCTTCACTTATGATACCACCAAATAAGGATGAAGGAGGTGGACATTCCTAAGATAAACTTTTGCACACACGAAGACCATTATGAGTTTTTAGTGATGTCCTTTGGCATTTGCAATGCCCCATCCACCTTTTAGGGCCTCGTGAATAAACATTTTTAGTCCTTCCTATGCAATTTTGTGTTGGTATTCCTTGATGATATCTTGATCTAGAGCAAATCTTGGGAAGCACATGTGGAGCATGTTGATAAAGACTTGCAACTCCTCCAACTAGTTGTTCCTCAAATGTTACAAATGCACTTTAAGCATTTTAGAGGTCACATGGTCAGTTAGGATGGGGTATGAGTTGATCCCAAGAAAATTGAGGCTATGTAGGATTGGCCATGCCCTAAAACTAGTAAAAGCTTGCATGGTTTCTTGGGACTTACATGCTACTATGAGAAGTTTGTGAATAATTATGGATGAATTGTGTCCCTCTTAATTGCCCTACTGAAAAATAATGCCTCTGTATGGAACGATGCTTGGAGGCCTTTTCATCCTGAAGGAAGCCATGTCTACTACACCCATATTAGCCATCCCCGATTTCACTAAGACTTTTGTCTTAGAATGCAACACTTTGGGTAGAGGTCTTAGAGTTGTCTTGATTCAAGAAGGGTGCCCCTTTGCCTTCACCAGTAAATGATTGTATGATAGAAATTTGGGAAACTCCACCTATGAGAAAAAGGTGATGGCCATCCTCCATGCAGTAGATACTTGTATGCCAATATTGTTGAAATATTGTAACTACAAAGAGTATTATATTTATTATTGATGTATTATTCATTAGATCAATCCCCTTTTGTGGATGATCATGCCAGGCATTGTAAATGACCAAATCCCCTTTTGTGGATTGGTCAAACCCTAATTGTAATATGCAAAATGAGAAGTCGGCCCCCAGAATAAATTAAGGTGGTTCTAACCACCCAACATGAGAAGTCAGCCCTACTAGTGAAAAGACACTTCCTTTCAGCACCTGCCAGATTGTATAAATAAAGGAGGCCAATGCCTCATTTGTTCACTCACTCACTTGATCATCCAGAGCGCAAGTTTGGAGCTGCAGTTGGAGAAGAATGAAGAGAGAAAGAGAGGCGCATTACTTGGGAGGGGACTTTCTGTAGTGTTTGGTTTATTCTCTTGGCATTGTATTGGCTATCTATATTAAGGAATTTTTTGCTAGGTTTTCTCCCCAATGAGGGTTTCCCAAGATAAATTATGTGTCTCTTGTGATTGTGCTTCTCTCAATGATCCTATCTATGTTATGGTTATCTAGTAACTTGAAAATAAACCTAATAATAGCTTAAACTCTAACATGGTATCAGAGCTAAGCTGAAGAGAGAATCTTTCACAAGAAGAAGAAAAACGTCATTGTTGGCATACATGAAAATTAGGGCTTTTTATTGAAGAGGAATTTCAACCCAAGAGCCATCTAGAAAAGTGTGCCCTACCTCAAGGAACTCTTTGGCACCTTCAATGCACCTTTTCAGTGCTTAGATCTCCCGAAAAGTAAAACCCTAGTTTTCACTAGTACCAGAAGTACCAGAAAACTAGAAGTACCAGGAAACCAAAAGTACCAGAAAACCAGAAGCACCAGTCCAGAAATCCATTGGTCAAGTTTGAAGGGGAAAAAGTTGGATTTTCTGAAATCTAACCACACCAAGCTACTCGCCTCAGCCAAGCGCACCTCCTGGTAAGTTCAACATTCAATTCTGAGCATTTTCATTTTTGGTCATTTTCCCAGCGCCAGGTAAAAGATGTCTGCAAGAACTAAGATTGTTGACAAGCTAGAATGTATGGAAAACTTTCGTGCCTGTAAGTATAGGATTGGACTCGTTCTTGAAGAGAATGAACTAGCAAGATTCATTAAAGAAGATGTACCAGAACCCGTCGATGTTGCAGATAAAGAAAAACACCAAAAGGACACAATTAGGGCCAAAAGAATCATTGCAGATTCTATCAAAGACCACTTGATTCCTCAAGTGTCTTCAAAGAAGACTCCAAAAGAATGTTTGATGCCCTAACCAGATTATATGAAGGAAATAACATAAATCGGAAGATGAATCTAAGAACTCAACTCAAGAATACAAGGATGCAGAAAGGAGAAACAATCCAGGAATATTTATCTAGAATATCACAATTCAAAGAACAAATAGAAGCAATTGGAGATATTATAGATGAAGACGAACTCATACTAACAGCCCTTAATGGTCTCACAAGACCTTGGGATGCATTCATCCAAACTATTTGTGCCAGAAAGGAGAAACTACAATTGGACAATCTTTGGGAAGAATGTATTCAAGAAGAATCAAGAGTAGCTAACCGAGAAGCTTTGATATAAAGAGATGAAGATCAAGCCCTAGCTACTCACACTAAAGGAGGAAGAAAGAAGTCCTACTTCTAGAAAGAAACTCATAAGGATTCTCACCCCCAAAACAAATTCATACATAAAGAATCTCAACCAAGGAGATTCCAGAAGTTTCAGAAAGGACAAAGAAGAGAAATTTTTTTATCATCCTACCAATGTTACCATTATGACAAGATGGGACATATTGTGAAACATTGTCCAGCTAGACAAGAAGAATACAAGAAGAAAAACAAGAGGTATCATGCCCATGCAGTTGAAGATGAAGAGCCACCCACAAAGATGATAAAAGAATGAATTGAAGGCTATGTCTTAATCTCTGCCCTCTTAGGATTAGTATCACCTGGTGAGGACACTTGGTTCATTGATAGTGGTGCTTCCAAGCACATGACAAGTCAAAGAGACATTCTCTCTTGCCTTTCAGAAAATAAGTTTTCTCAGAAACTTACACTTGGAGATGATTATCAAAACCCTATCAAGGGAGTAGGAGAATCAAATTACAAGCTTAATTCAGGGACCCCAATGAAGATGAAGGATGTACTCTATGTACCAGGTTTGACAAAGAACTTACTCTCCATCTCAGCTTAGAAAATAAATCCTTCAGAGTTGCCTTTATAGATGGAAAAGTAATTATGTGGGCCAAAGGAAAAACCATGGAAGAAGCAATTGTTATTGGAAAAGAAGAAAGTGGCTTGTATAAGTTGAAGGGTCACTCAGAAGCAGTCATGGCCCACTCCATTGAGAATCCATGTGAACTTTGGCATAGAATATTATCCCACATCAACTACAAGGCATTACCTTATGTAAGCAAGGCAGTCACAGGTCTACGAGAACTCAAGGTTGACCATGAAGGTGTGTGCAATGGATGTGCACAAGGGAAGAACATCAAGAACCCTTTTCCGAAAAGAGACAATAAAGTAGGAGTCTTAGAACTCATTCACTTAGATGTGTGTGGCCCAATGCCATCATCCTCCATCAGTGGGTATGTATACTATGTATCTTTTATTGATGACTATTCTCATAAAACCTGGGTTTACTTTTTGAAATCAAAAGATTAAGTGTTCAGTAAATTCAAGGAATTCAAAGCCTTGATAGAGAATCTTTTTGAAAGAAACATCAAGATACTTAGATCGGATAATGGAGGAGAATACACCTCAAAAGAATTTGTAAAATTTTGCAAAGATGACGGGATCAAGAGGGAGCTCACCACTCCCTACAATCCCCAACAAAATGGTGTAGTAGAAAGAAAGAACAGAACTATAATGGAAGCAGTGAAGACCATGATTCATGATCAAGATCTTCCAATGTTCTTATGGGAAGAAGCAACAAAAACAACAGTATATGTACAAAACAGATTGTCCCATAGTGCACTTGGGTTCAAGAACCCTTAAGATATGTTCTCCAGAAAGAAGACAGAAGTAAGCCATTTCAAAATATTTGGTTGTCCAGTATTTGTACATATTCCAAAAGAGAAGAGAACCAAGCTAGACCCTTCAGGAAAGAAGGGAATATTTGTTGGATACTATGAGGTCTCCAAGGCCTTCAGAGTTTATATATGAGGTTACCATCATATTGAAATAATGTAACCTTTGATGAAGACGCAATACTCAAGAAATCAAGAATATGCCACTTGAAGAAGTATATGAAGAAGAACCTGTAGCTCCCAGAGTTGTAGAACCAGTGAGGGAAGTCATAGCTTCCCCTGATGAGGAGATTCTAGAAGATCATGACATAGTAGAATCTTAAGAACCTCCCTAGATGATGATCTCCCACAAGAGAAAGCCAGCCCGAGCAAGGGAACTTATTCAAGATGGAGAGAAGTACGGTGTCCCCAAAGGAATCATGAGACATGTGAAGAAGCCCAAACCATTCTCCAGTTATATGCCTTTGATGTGTGATCTCTTAGAGAAGGAGCCTACCTGCTTTGAAGAAGCCATTCAGAAGAAAGAATGGGCAGATGCCATGACAGAAGAATACCAATCCATCATAAAGAATAATGTATGGGAAATAGTTCCTAGACCGAAGAGCAAGGATGTGGTATCTTCCAAATGGCTTTTCAAAATAAAACATCTTGTTGATGGAAGCATTGAGAAATATAAAGCAAGGTTCGTTACTCCTAGATTTTCTCAAAAGGAAGGCATTGACTATGAAGAGACATATGCTCTTGTAGACAGATACACTTCGATCAAAACCATCATATCTCTTGCAGCTAAGATGAAGTGGAAGTTACACTAGATGGACGTGAAAACAACCTTCTTGAAAGGTGTCATTGAAGAAGAAGTGTATATAGAACAACCTCAAGGATTTGAATTTGAAGTCAAGAAGACTCATGTGTGCAAGTTGAAGAAGGCTCTGTACGGATTGAAGCAAGCTCCTAGAGCTTGGCATGGAAGGATTGACAGTTTTCTGACGAGCTTGGGCTTTACCAAGAGTAAAGCATATTCTAACCTTTACTTCAAGGTTATGAATGATGAGCATGTTATATTGTTGTTGTATGTGGATGACTTATTCTTAGTTGGAGAAGAAAATCTCATCATTGAATGTAAAAAGAAGCTCACTGCAGAATTTGAGATGAAAGACCTTGGCCTAATGCACTATTTCTTAGGTCTTGAGGTCTGGCAGAGCCCAGAGAGGATCTTCCTTAACCAAGGGAAGTATGTAGTTGAAATCCTGAAGAGATTTGATATGTTGGAGTGCAAGTCCATGAATATACCCATGGAAACAAAGTTGAAACTCATGGTTGATACTTCATCAGAATTGATTGATGCTACATTGTACAAACAGATCATTGGATCGTTGATGTATCTGATGAACACCAGGCCACATATATGTTTTGCTGTGAAAACCTTGAGTCAGTTTCTGGTAGAGCCCAGACGTGTTCACATGACTGCTGCAAAACATGTGATGAGGTACCTTAAGGGTACATTAGATTGTGGTCTCAGTTATGATGGAGACCATGACTTCAGAATGAGTGGTTATACTGATTCAGATTGGGCTAGAAGTGTCTCTGACAGGAAGAACACTTCAGGATGTTGTTTCAGTCTCGGGTCAACCATGATCTCATGGTCGAGTAGGAAGTAGTCAAGCATTTCTCTCAACACAACAAAAGCGGAATACATTGTTGCATGTTCTGACAGTTGTGAAGCCATATGGCTTTGAAAGTTGTTGACAAGTCTATTCGATCTAGAGATGGAAGAAACCATGATCCTATGTGATAACCAGAGCTGCATAAAGATGACATTGAACCCTGTGTTCCATGACAAGTCAAAACACATATAGATCTGATATCATTACATCTGTGATATGCTGTAGAGAGGAGCCATAAAGCTCCAGTATGTTAGCATGAATGAACAGGTTGTTGATGTGTTGACCAAGTCTCTATCTCGTGTAAAGTTTGAGAATTTTTGAGATAAGCTTGGTGTAGTCGATAAGGACCTCCCTCGAAAGGGGGAGTAGTGTTGTGATGCCAACCCCATGATGATGATGTGTCATCCTAGTGCTGTGATGCCAGCCTTGTGCTGATGATGTGCCAGCCTAGTGATGTGATGCCAACCTCGTGTTGATGATGTGTCAACCTCATGTTGTGATGATGTGCCAGTCTCGTGTTGTGATGACGAGCTAGCCTCTTGTCGTGATGATGTGCCAGCCTCATGCTGAGATGATGTGTCAACCTTGTCCTGTGATGATGTGCCAGCCTCGTGCTGTGATGATGTGTTTCCAGCCTCATGTTGTCATGATGTGTTGCCTGCCTCATGTTGCGATGCCACCTTTGTGCTGATGATGATGTGTTTCCAATCTCATACTGTGATGCCACCTTCGTGCTGATGATATTGTGTAGCCAACTTCGTGTTGTGATGCCAACTTTGTGTTGAAGACTCTCAGCCTAGTGCTGATGTTGATGATGATCCAACTTTTGTGTTGTGTTTTTGCTGCTATTGATGATGAGAATTTTTTTTGATAATTTATATATATGTCAGTTGGTGTTCCATATGTTGTTGATGATGTTGCCTTCTCTCTCTCACATGATGTTGTTGTAGAATACCCTTCTTGTTAAGGGGGAGTGTTGAAATATTGTAACTACAAAGAGTGTTCTATTTATTATTGATGTATTATTCATTAGACCAATCCCCTTTTGTGGGTTGATCATGTCGAGCATTGTAAATGACCAAATCCCCTTTTGCGGATGTAACACCCTGTTTCCCCCAATTTGTAATTAATCAAAAAATAGGAATTACCATGCTAAGGCATGAGGACAATGTAAATGTATTATTGTTTGAGTTGTCAATTACTGACTGTGGGGTTGAAGCCTTGAAAGTATTAGCCATGATATCACTAGAGGAGAGAAATCAGTTAATGAAGAAAGGACTGGTGGTTGAACAATCAACCACCTCCATGAATGGAAACATGGGTTGTCAGCCCGAAGTACCGCAGAGACCTGTAGACCTGAGCTTCCTTATGACAGAAGGAACAGGATAAGTCGACAAAACCTTCCAAGGTGAGAGAGATACAGAGAGGGGGNTCGTGAGGGAGAGGTGCAAAGCTCTCTAAGGGATGATGATCAGAATGGTCGCGAGCTTGATGTTGAGGAAGCATCTGACGAACCTCGCCGAGGCCATAACAGAGAAGGAAACCTATGAAAGTTCGTAGAGAACAGAACCCGAGCAAAAGCTAAAACAGTGAAAGAACTCTTGAGAACTGCGAGAGCTCCTTGGTGATGTCGTGGCTTGGCACGGGGGTGGCCAGAGTGCTAATATTGAATGCCTCTGAGCCTATGGTTGGGTGGAAGGACGAACACCCACAGTCAGTTAGTTGGAAGTAACCTATAATAGATAAGTATTTTCCTACCTCGTGTAATTGAGCTGTAACTGTGTATTGAAATTTGATATACTCTATCCCTCCTATTTCTGCTTGATTGCATAATTAGGAAAGTAATAAATTATATGGTTCAGACGTGATCTATTCTCGTAAATGCTTACGTCCTATAGTGGCTTAAGCTAGAGCCACGAACTGTGAGTTCGTCGACCTTAGGAGTAGTTTCATGTACGCAAGTCTAATCTCTTAATCGTTCTGAGTCCCTTGGAGGATGAAGTTTGTTAAGCTCAGGAGAGGTAGTGCAGATATGCACAGGCTCTCTGTGAGGCAAACAAAAACCCAGAACCCCTTAAGTCCTAGACTTGATGAAGGAGCGCAATAGTTGTGTCGGAGATCCCTTTAGGTGTTAAGTCCAGGAGAAAGAGCGTAACACTCTTAAATCCTTCACAACTGACGAAGCTCGGGAGGGATAGAAAGAAGTTTAAGTAACGAAATGGAGTATTCCTTCGTTTGGAAGATGAATGAACGAGATCCTTTCAGGAGGATCTGAGGTCTGTCAGGACTGTTAGATTTGAAGAAGGAGCGTAAGCGTTAAACACCTCGACTCCTTCAGTCTCCGCAGGTTTGACGGACTTCGATAGCTGCAAGTCGTTGGATAAAGAAAAATTGCAAGGAGGATAACGGTGGGAGCCATTCCACTCCCAAAGCCTAGGAGGAATGGGAGTTGTCAATCCAAAAGAGATCTGAACCATTGGTTTATTTCGCAGAATCAGATATCAGGAGCTGAGAGGACAGAGGTCCCTAGTTTCCAAAGTTGTGACATGTGAAATCACGATTCGATCGCAATTGTAGATAGTGGGAGGATTTGGACCGTTTAATTAGAGTCCAGACAGGCGAGAACGTGCACAAGGAGTGGATCAGATCTAGACCGTTGGATCTAAACGCGTGGACCGACAGTCATTGGATCCGGAGAAAGGCGCACGAGAGAAGTTCTGAAATGTTTGGAATCGTCCATCGTCCAAAGGATAGGTGGCAGCAGATCAAGGGTGTTCATGGAACCAGACACTGAGAGATTTGCAAGGAGAAGAGGAGCAAACTCGCGAATGAAGGAGTCGCGAAACCATTCTGGATCGTTGGATCCAGAAGGACATGTGGAGGATATCCACATACACATTGAAGGATTGGCACCGGAAGATCCGAGGTGAAGACAAGAGATAGATTGTGAAAGGAGAACACGCGAAATAATCAGGACCGTCCATCGAAAGGGACATGCGGTGAAATATTAGTATTTCGTTGATTCCCACGTCGGGGATTTTGAAGGCAAGAGTTCTGCGAACTCGCGAAATCACGACTTGATCGCGGTCATCCATCAATGAGGGCACATGGAAAGATCTCAACATTTCGCTGACTCACAGGGTAGAGAAGTCAAAGAAGGAAGTCGTGAGAACTCGCGATATGCGAAGTTCCAACGCACCTTGGAGTTAGGCTCTGGGATGTAGTAAGTAGTCACATGGATGGAGGGCAAGGGAGGGAGATAACGATTTTTAATCCCTTTCAGAACTCGAGAGTTGGAGGAGTTGGGGCGCCTTGCATCGGAAGTTCCGAAGTCGTGAAATGCAACGCACCGTTAGGTTAAGTCGACGTTCACAGTCGTGGTCGCGTGGAGCAGAGGCTTGTGCGCAGTGCAAAGGACATGTGGATTGTTCGTGAGAGTCCAGCAGGGAATCGAAGAGTCGCTCCATATCAACAGAGTTAAGAATGATCCATGACCAGAAGGTTGGACTGGTTCCCTGACCTCCCGAATTAGGAACCATGAATGGAGTTCCTGGCCCATAAGAAAATCAGAAAAATCTTATGCCCGGTGTGGGTGTGTGACAGTGGATTGGTCAAACCCTAATTGTAATATGCAAAATGAGAAGTCGGCCCCCATAATAAATTAAGGTGGTTCTAACCACCCATAATGAGAAATCGGCCCTGCTAGTGAAAAGACACTTCCTTTTAGCACCTGCCAGATTGTATAAATAAAGGAGGCCAGTGCCTTATTTGTTCACTCACTCACTTGATCATCCACAGTGCAAGTTTGGAGCTGTAGTTGGAGAAGAAGGAAGAGAGAGAGAGGCGCATTACTTGGGAGAGGACTTTCTGTAGTGTTTGGTTTATTCTCTTGGCATTGTATTGGCTATCTATATTAAGGAAGTTTTTGTTGGGTTTTCTCCCCCATGAGGGTCTCCCAGGATAAATGATGTGTCTCTTGTGATTGTGTTTCTCTCAATGATCCTATCTATGCTATGGTTATCTAGTAAATTGAAAAGAAACTTAATAATAACTTAAACTCTAACAAGTATCTCATTGGGAGGTACTTCTAAATCAAGATAGATCACCATAGTTTTAAGTATTTCTAGAACATAGGTTGTCATCTCTTGAGCAATACAAGCAGGTCACTAAGATGAGTGGATATGATTATGAGATCATACATAAGAAAGACAAAGATAATATGGTGGTTGATGCTTTGTCTAAGAAATTTGAGGAGGAAGGATCTCTCTTTTCTTTATCCTTACTTGTACTTGATTGTCTCATAGAAGCTTGACAATAATGGTTTGTACATGACTCTATGGTTTGACTCATCCAAAGACTTCATAAGGACCCCAATCCCACTAAGGGCTATACTTGGCAGTGAGATATTGTGTGGTATAAATGACACATTTTTCTAGTGCCTAATTTCACGTTAAAACAAAGGGCGTTACAGGAGTTGCATTCATCCCCTACTATAGGTCACTCCGGCTTTCAAAAAACTTATGAATGAGCTAAGCACTCTATCTTTTGGGAATGCATGAAAAAGGGCATCCATACTTTTGTAATGGAATGTGATGCTTGTCAAAGAAACATAGGTGAGACAATGAAGACTCCTGGGGTATCATAGCCACCACAGATACTAGCTACTATTTGGACTGACATTCCCATGGATATTATTGTAGGGCTCCCAAAAGTATGCAACAAATTGGCCATCATGGTGATAGTTGAACACCTTTCCAAATATGCTCACTTTTGTGCCTTATTGTGACCATCTATGCCCTCCACCACTGCCCAAGTTTTCATGGATCAGATTTTTAAGCTACTTCGCATGCAAACTTCCATTGTGTTGAATTTTGATCCCACATTCACTAGCAAAGTCTAGTAGGAGTTGTTTAAACTATAGCGCACACAGTTGAAAATGAGCATGGTCTGTCATCCCCAAACTGATAGTCAAATAGATGTTGTTGTTCCTGAGTTTGTACTCTAAGGCTCTAAAGTACACCGTCAAGGCATCCAAAAGATAGAGAGGGCTAAGGATAAAAAGGTAGGCTAAATTAAAAGGGCTATTGTTGGTTCCTTAATAGTCTATGTCTAGCTTCCCAGTTTTCCTGGATGCTAATGTCTCTTTCAATATGCTCACTAACTCGTTCTAACTCGACCCCGTTGTTTGTTTTCTGTAAGATGGTGTTAAATAAGTTCAAAGCAATGCTCGTTTGATCCGATAGTCCAGGTTCGATATTAGGTTGTCTTATGACTGGGGCAGTCATGAGTGAAAAGGATGGAAAGGGTAAAAATCTTGTGTTTTCTTTAAGAGTTCGTTATTTCTCCTTCAAAACAATGTAAAAAAGAACTCCAAAAAATTTGATTTAATAGTGTGACGAAACCAACGGTTGTTTCTGGTATCTGAGTTAAATTTTGAAAAAGGGGATATGCATGAAGTGAAAAGAAAACATAAATTTGTTGAACAGGGCGAGGCATCAATTAAAGAGGAATCTCACTTTGCTGATAGGAGAAGAAAATAATCAAGAAAAATTCTTAATGAAGCATATGACATTGAAATTTAAAACATTTCCAGGTCTTATATATGTTGATAGCCGATACAGAGGAAAAGTTGTAAACGATTAAATTGCAAGAATAATTGTTTACCACAGTAGAGGTTGTACTAAATTGTAGTTAAGCATTCATTAAAAAGACATATGAAAAGTGTGAAACAACGGAGAAACACATAACTCAAATTCGACCAGATCTGGAATCTTCAATCTGCATTCGTATTAATTCAAAAATTATTTATCAATTCTTCAATAATATGTGCCCATAAAAAATCCCTTTAACAGTATCTTCAAATGATATTTATACCAGATCCCTGATGACTGTTGGTTGGTGATCTCCTAATCCCTAGAGGCAAACAATTACAAGAATTGCAAACTCCAACCGTTTGCATGATTATCATTTGTTTTCCCATCATCTCGATAATATAAGTTTTCAAAATGATACTTCATTGTTTTACTGAAGTATCTCCTTCTTTTGACCTGATACATTCAATACATTTTTCAAGAAAATGTATGAAACTTCTGGGAGACTCTGGTAGATCCTTTGCTTCAAATAAATAGAATTTTCTCTGAGTTTCTAGAAGCTGAYCTTCAATTTCCTTACCAGCAAAATTGATTAATTGAAATTTCAAGTTTGGTTTCACTAGCCACTTGTCTATTAGGGTAATATCCATTTCCTTTAATTGTGAAATTTCCAACTGAATTTCGTTAAAAACCTCTTTGAAATTCAACTGGTGTCTTACAATGTTTATTTGTCCTAATTGCCTGGTGCAATTGTCTCTGTCGATACCCAATGATTCCTTGTCCAATAAATCAAAAATTCTTTCACAATCATCTTTGATTTCTTTGACTATTTTCTTATATTCTGCTATTTTGTTTTCCCATACCTTGAGCATGATATCACCTCTAATCTGCTCTGTGATAGAAAGCTTTAGAATTTTTTATACTTCTTTATCTTCAGAGCATACAACTGCCTTTTGGAAAGTGGCCCTTACTGCTTTAGCTTCCTTTTCTTTAAAAATAACATTATCAAAAGCACTGCTTGTTTCCTGAAAATAATTCTGAATAATCTCTACTTAGGAGATTACTTTCTGTTGCTCAGCTTCTATCTTCGCATGTATTTCCAGGGATAGGTCCTGAAAAAAATTTAGGTCTATAACCTGGCCCTTAATTAAATTCAATTTAGCCTGTAGTTGTCTTACCAACTCTTCTTGTTGAATAAATTGTATTTGGCTAGTCTGCATTTTCTTGTTAATCTCGTCAAGGCTTGTCTTAAGCGATTGAATTTCTTGCTTGTCAGCAGCCCTAGCCTGCTCTAGACTTTTATTTATTTCTGCTTTGATATTTTTCTCGATATCTTTTAGTTGATCTTGCAACTGGGTTATCCCGCAATTAATTTGTTCCAACCTTGCTCTCATATTACTAACAGAGAAAATATTTGATGTTGCCATCGCTCCCATGGAGCCTGCCACCTCTGTAGCAAAATCTCCTTCTTTCAAGTTTTTCCCATCCACCAACACTCTGTGTTTCTTTACCATACCACCTTTTCTCATATACATCTCATGTTTTAATACAACCTTCCTCTTTTTACTAAAGAAGTAATTAGAGGGAGGAATTTCTTCTCTGGAGATAGGGTCGAGGTCGCTAGCATATATGACTCCTACCTGAGGGAAACCAAAAGCAGATTGTAAAGGGGTCAAGGAAGTGACAGGATTACCCAACTCTGTGGATTTTGTTTCCCATGTTGTCTTGGGAGTATCAATATGAATAGTTGATGGTGATGGTGGGGTAGATTGACTGGACTCGGGAGGTGTCTCAGACGCTTTTTCTGCTTCTACTCCAGGATTTTCTGTCTATGGGACTTATTTGTTTTGTGAAGACCCTTCGACCTCCTGTGGGTTTTCCTTAATGTCTGCTTTATTCCGTGTTTTTTGTCCAAAGCCTGGGGGAATTTTTTCTTGTTCTGGAGGGGATGTTGTTGTTTCGCCCTGCAATACTTTGGGCAAACCGCTTCATTTGTGTCTCTGGAAATTTTGAACACTGGTTTGCAAATCGGATGATAACACCTGTACCTTGTCTAACACTTCCTCATAGGTTTTGACCCCTTTGAAAACGTCATCACGAGGGGATTCCTCATGTTCAAATGCTTTCATGCCACAGTGAGCCATGTGGATTTCCACTGTTTGATAAGGGTCGTGCTTCATATGTTCGAGATTCACCAACTTGACTTCCTTTAGGGATGCAACTTCAACCTTAGAATGACCCAGGTTGAGTAGCAAAAACCTTCCAATCTGTACGGGAAAGACTCACGAAAACTTATTTTGAGATGTCTTTAGTTCTATTCCAATACCACCTGTTATTATCTGATGAGATACCTCCCTGCACACCAGCCTGTCAGGGAGGAATTTAGGAAGTGCATGAGGAGGGATAAAGCATATGAAAACCCTGATATAAGAGAAATTCTCCTCAATAAACCAATCGACAACTACCTTGAGATTTCCTATGACTGACTCCGAAATACAGGGGGGTGTACAACCATACAACATCTGATGCACTGGTATCACCAATAAATGACAAATTTTGTAAAAAGAATCCTTAACATTTTCTTCCCACAAATTAGAATGATATTCATGAATTGGTTCAATGCAGGTTGGGTTCCAACTCCAATTCATCAAAGGGAAAGGAGTTGTGAAACATATAGCGTCCATGATATATGCCGACATGTAAAAGGCTACTAGTCGGCCATTTGATCTCGCGGTTTGATACTCCATAACCTCCTTAGCTAGGTTATCTGATAGAATTTTGTTCCAATTGAAGCTATATCCTTTGGCTGCTTCATGTAGAAGGGGCACCCATTCTGCAGGGAAATGGGTAGGACTTTTCTTCCCGAAAAGTCTACATAACATCATAGCCACATAAACCATGTACTCATTCAAAGAAGTTGTGGGATAAATGTTATGGGTATCAGCCCTGAATTTTGGTGGGTGTCTCTACCAGTCTTTGATTATGTTGGGGTATGTTTGGTCTTCTTTTGTGCATTCTTTCCTTTGAAATTCACTTACAATTTCTTTATTGTAAATGTATTTAGAATTGGGAGACAGTTTATACATTACTTGTATATGTTTCAGTCTGAAAGAGTCGATTGCAACCCCCTAGCTGTCCATAATGCTTCTGGTTTGTATGTCTGTCCTCTCCAAAGCCCAACTGATCATGTCATTGTATGTCATGAGTCGTGGGCACGTGGCCACTTTATGAAGTCCCGACTTTGCTATGTCTTAGAGTTTGTTTTTGAAATCATTAGGAAAATTCTTGATTTCGTAGTCCAGGGTTTCAAAAATTTGTCTCCATGATTTGATGGAATCTATGGCATGCGGTGTAGTATCAGACACGACATCTCCTTCTGGGCTTGAACTTTCAGTTGCCTCTTCACTTTTCCTGGGTGCCTTTCTAGGTGCCATAATGTTCGTGTTTAGAATGAATTTATGTCGCAGAGAGAAATGTGTTAGTTTGTTGAATGCAATTCACTTCTGAATTCAAATGATAAGAATGAAATTCCAAAAACCAAACCTCTATTTACCTTTAACTCTTCTTACGACGGATGTACTGAGACATGTGGTAAAACTTTAATGTCTTAATGGGGGAGATATGCCCAGAGATACGTAGTTAAATAAAAAATATCTCTATTCGTCCATTACGAAAATACCGTATATCGACAATTTCAAACTAAAGCTTCGAAAGGACTACTTCCAATGAATCCCGAAATGCGAAACGTGAAACATTCTTTTAAATATTTAAGAATCTCATTTTAAACTAACTTAAATTCGTTTTAAACTTTGTTAAAGAAAACTCGCGATTTCGCATTTCGGAATTTCAGGGATCCTGTACCCATGAGATATGTCATGAGAAAATCTTGGATCGCGAAATCGTGATGGGATTAGTTTATGCGCTAATTACTTGTATTAACGCTTTAATAAATTAAGATTAGTAGTTAACTTCTTCCTTTTGGAAAATCGGGGACCGAGAGTTTCAAGGGCTAGTGCTTTGACAACACTTTGATACAAAGAGACCCGAATCGCGAAAGATAAAAATGTTGATCTTATTTAAGAGTTTAATTAATTACAATTAGAGAATATTTTGTGAAATGCGCGTCGGGGTTTATAGAACCTACTTTTTCCTTTTTTATTGTTATTTTAATATAAAACCTTTTCGGGATTTCGGCACCGGGAAATCAGGAGTTGTTAATTAGGAAAACATGCTTTGTGAAATGCCAAATCCCGAAATGCGAAAAATTGAAAGGCTTTTGACTCTTTTTTAGGGTTAAAGGCGGCTCCATGACTAAGAAAAAGCGAAGCTTTAGGTTTAATGGGATACAAAATTTAAACTTTGTATCAACATTAGGATACATTTAAGGATCTTGTTTCCTTGTGGGACGAGAAGAACATGTAGACCAAGTGCCTTCATTGGGTGAATGGGGTCAATAGTTTAACTTTGCGAAACAGACCAGGAGGGAAATCGAGACAAGACTTTAGGATCTCTGTGTTTGATTTTGAAAATTCTTCAAAAATAAGACTTCCAATTTTCTCGAATTAGGTTCTCAATAGATTTCCTTTTCTGAAACTGACCTTAGATCTGTATAGGATAATCAAAACCAAATTAACCATTCTAACAGGTTTCAGCTGATTCTGTTTGCATCAAGGTAAAGTAAATTTAAAGGTGTCAAATTAGGGGATCCCAAAAACTTATAATGTGAATCCAGCTGAGAGAAGAAGTTACCAGAGCATCTCGTAATTCGTGTATAACAACCTTATCAAATACGAGGATATTGCTTCACTTCCARCGAGCCTGTTCAGTACCTCGGTGAAGTTATCCGACTTCCCATATCGAAGTTCCTTTCACCACTTCATTGTTTTCTAGCATTTAAATGTTGAGATGAGGGCAATCAATATAATGAATTTCCTTTCTTCATCTCTTTGGACTAGATGGGGGCAATCAATATTGAATTTCCTTTCACCATCTGTCTGTGTATCTTTTCTTTTAATATGAAGTGGGGGCAATTGATCAGTATGTAATATACTCGAGAAGATATCCGCTTGAAATTTTTAAGAACAGAGGCCTGTCAACTCACTTAAATGGCTCTGGAGTAGTCCTCTCTCTTGCCTTCAAACATCATTGGTTTCAGGGAAATTCTTGAGGGAAACTTCTTGACATCTTTTTAAGGGATTTCCTCGAGCAAAATGAATCAGTTTATTCCTGTTAGGAGAGTTAATAAGGTTAGGATTAACCTAGGCATACTTCTAGTTCAGATAAAGTTAAAGAACTATAAACTCAACCTATTCTCGTTTTTGAAGGTTTGACTAAGAATTTTCAGAACCAAAGTGAAACCTTTCTTTTCTCAAAGAACTCATGATAAACATTCAGGGTTAGGTGAGAAGCGGGCTTCACTGTGCGTAAGGGGAAAGTAAAGGGCTTCAGAAGGACTACAACACACATGACCGTTCTTAAAGATATATATATATGTTTTTTAGTGATAACATCAACACCAATTGAACTAATGATATATTTATTCGTATCTCTTAGGGTAATTTAGCTTGAATTTTTAGAGCAAAATCTCATACCCTGGTAACTCCCAGTTTGCTTGCCAAAAGGTTGTTAATTTCTTACCTTTTTCATTAGAAGACAATTAATATACTTATCTGCACCTGTCGCCTTTTAAGCATCTCTAGTCTCTTGGTTGGTCAACAACTTTTCTGCAAAATAAGTCAGCATGCTGATTGTCAGGAAATCTCATGGATATATATATATATATATATATATATATATATTTTAGATCTGGTGAAAGACCTTACCGAGGAAATGAAATTATACAGTAAGCATGAAAACAAACCGGTATGTACAATGAGAATTTAGAAACACATTATTGCATGTAGGAGAGAAGACACTGGTAAACATGGCAAGTTTGATCCAATCTGGTCCGACCCATATAAGATTTCGGCTTCTGAGGGAAAAAATGCTTTTCTATTAGAAAATATCGATTGAAACACTCTCAACACCCCTGTAAATGGGCGACACCTCAAACACTTCATGCAATAATGTGTTTCTAAATTCTCATTGTACATATATATATATATATATATTTTAGATCTGGTGAAAGACCTTACCGAGGAAATGAAATTATACAGTAAGCATGAAAACAAACCGGTATGTACAATGAGAATTTAGAAACACATTATTGCATGAAGTGTTTGAGGTGTCGCCCATTTACAGGGGTGTTGAGAGTGTTTCAATCGAGATTTTCTAATAAAAAAGCATTTTTTCCCTCAGAAGCCGAAATCTTATATGGGTCGGACCAGATTGGATCAAACTTGCCATGTTTACCAGTGTCTTCTCTCCTAGCTTCCCATTTCAGGACCAGATCACTAAGGAGGAAATCTTTATCTTTAGCTTTTCGATCGAATAAAGCCTTCATGTTATCTTGATATCTTTGTAACCTTTCATTCACTTCGGCCTGATTTTGTTGAACTTCAACCAACTGGTTTATCCTCCTGGTAATGTCGTTGGGTTCTTCATTCGAATCTTGCCAAAGTTTCATCACGGGTAGATCAAGATTTATTGGTAAAATGACGTCGGTGCCATATACCATTTGAAAAGGGGAAATCCCAATTGATCTTTTGGTACTTATCCTGTTAGCCCATAGAGCATATTTTAAATGGATATGCCATGCTTTTTTGTTTTCAGTCAAAACCTTTTTGATCATGGTAATCAGACTTTTATTAGATGATTCAGCTAGGCCATTACCCTGTGGATAGTAGGTTGTGGAGTGTCCCAGTATGATGTTATATTTTTGGCAAAAGTTGATCATTTCCATTGACTTAAATGCTTGCGCATTATCAGTGACTATCTTTCGAGGACAACCAAACCTAGATAGAATATTTTCTTCTAGGAAACTGATTACTACTGAGTTAATTGCATTTCTCGTAGAAACAACTTCTACCCATTTAGTGAAGTAGTCTGTAGCAGTTAGAATCCATTTGTGTTGTGCGCCAGAGTGGGGATGAATTTCTCTAATGAAGTCAAGACCCCATTGCTGAAATGGAGCTTCAGTTTTAACCGGGACTAAAGGTAGGCCTGGGACTTTCTGTTTGCCTGTAAACATCTGGCAAGGAGTACAAGTTCGAACTTTAATGTTCACATCTGTGAATAATTTAGGCCAGTAATACCTGACTCTTAAAATTTTATAAGATGTTGCCCGCCAAGCATGGCGTCCTCCGCACACTCCCACGTGGAATTCATCGATAACCCTTTCTGTTTTGGTCTCAACTAAGTAACTCAGCAAGAAACCCAGAGGGTCTTTCCAATACAATTTACCATCTATGATACAATATTTTATAGCATCCAACTTCAATGTCCTAGTTTTAGAAGGGGTTAACTCACTGGGACATTGAAGGGTCAGCAGGTAAGAAACAATATCGTGATACAAGACTGAAGTGGAGAACTTGTCTTGGATCTCAGTTGTGGGTGTAGTAACATCAGGCTCATCTATTTCTATAAATCCCTCGCTCTCTTGCAGTTGATTTATTCCAAGTACTCTCAAATTTGATTCGGCTAGCAATTTGGCCAGACCCTAACCTTTGATAATTTTAGTTGGTTTGACTTCCAGGTCGAACTCCTGGATTTTAACCAGCCACCTGCCTCTTCTTCCATCGCTGTCTGGTTGCACTAGTATATCTTTAACAGAACTCGAAGGCACGTAGGCAATGATCTTTGAGTGCAAAACATAGGTTCTAAAAGCCTTGAGAGCCTTTACCATTGTGTAAGCTTGTTTTTCCAATATGTCATATTTCAGCTCAACGTCTTTGACACTTCTGCTAAAAAATGTTATAGGTTGCTCAAAACCTTCCTCACTTTTCTGTAACAAGATTGCGATTGTGTGTTCAGAGGCAAAAGAGAAAATCAAAAACTCTTTTGTGTAATCCGGGCTTGCCAGGACTAGTGCTTCGCTTATTACTTTCTTGATTTGTTGAAACGACGCTTTAGCTTCGCTTGTCCATTTCACCTCACTGTTCTTTTTAAGCATATCTGTAATCAATTTAACGATTTCGGCAAAGTTAGGGATGAATCTTCTCAAGAAGTTTATTTTTCCTAAAAAAGACTGAATTTCTTTTACATTTCTAGGAATATTTATGGTATCTATCACCTCGGCCCTTTTGGGACCGATTTTGATTCCATCTCTAGACACGATATGACCCAAGAGTTTACCTTCTTGCATTGCGAAATGAGACTTCTTGGGATTAAGTGACAAACCGAATTTGTGACATTTCTTAAAAGTTTGTTTGAGGTGTATTAAATGTTCTGCATCAGACTTAGAGAAAACAGTCAGGTCATCAAGATAGATAACAACGAACTTATCTCTTTCGCCCACGAAAGTGATATCCCTGGCTCATTGGAAAGTTGCTCCTGCATTCATTAAACCAAAAGGCATTTTGTCATACATAAAAGTACCCTAAGGGGTAGTGAACGTCGTTTTTTCTTTGTCATCTTGGTGTACTGCAATCTGATTGTAACCTGAAAAACCATCAATCATGGACATTCTGTTAGCTCCAACTAATTTTTCTAAAACATGATCCATCTTAGGTAATGGATAATTGTCTTAAAGCGAGGACCGATTGAGGTTTCTAAAATCTACACACTGTCTGATCTCACCATTTTTCTTTCTCACTGGGACTAAATTGGCTACCCACTCAGAGTATCTCAGTGGGACAATGATTTTAGCATCCAAGAGTTTTTTGACTTCTTTTTCTATTACTAGTAGTAGGATGGGGTTAATCTGCCTGGGTTTTTGCTTAAAAGGTTTGACGCCTGGCTTCAAAGGAATTTTATGTTCCATAATGGTAGTGTCATATGTTCTCAATTCGTCATAAGACCAAGCAAAAACGTCCTTATATTGTCTATGTAACTCCACATACTTTCTTTTTATTTCGGGAGACAGATATTTGGATAATTTCACCAACCTAGGAACTTCTTTGGTACCTACATTGCAATCCTCGACCTCCTATGGCTGAGGTTCTAAGGTAGTCTTCAAAGGAATGTCATCATGACTAAATAGCCTTTCTAAGGGGATCAAACCCTTAGGTATCTGATTATTTTTTAAAATAAGCATATGGTGGTTAGCAATTTTATCATGAAACTTTTGGGGTTCTTCGCCTTCCTGCATGATCCAAATAGGATCATTCTGGTTTTCTTGGTCAACATGCGTCTCAACAAAGTCATCAACTGTCTCTAAATTTTTTTGGAGTTGTTCATCGTCTTCAAAAACTTGCCAATGTTGTATGTTGTTCGGTATGGAAGGCCTATGTCTCATTAGTATATGGTATTTTAATTTGAAAGTAGTGGGAGGTGTGAATGTTGATGTTGCTTTGGCTAACACATCAACCTGCTGATTTTCTGCTCTTGGAATATAATGCACATTAACAAAGGAGAGAAAGTTTTCGATCAGATCCCAAACACAATTCTGATAAGATATTAACCTAGGATGTTTGGCTTGGTATTGACGATTTACCTGTTTCACGATTAGCTCTGCATCGCCGAAGACTTCCAAGTTTTTAATTTTCATTCTCCTGGCATCTTCCAATCCTAGTACTAGGGCTTCATACTCGCATACATTGTTAGTGTGATCGGTATTCCACTGTAATCTATAAGAGAAAGGGATAACGAATTTGCCATCAGGAGCCACAAAAAACACCCCAGCCCCAGCACCAAAATAAGATGAGGCACCATAAAAAAACATCTTCCAAACACCAGTGCTATATACATCCTGTTTTATTTTTTGTTTTTCTTTTTTATTTTCTGTACAACTTTCTTCTATACACATATCGATATCGTCATCTATAGATAAAATACAATTGCCTAAATCTTGGTCAGCAATATAAATAGGGTAGTTGTTTTGGTTATGTGGATCACTTATCGTGAATGCTAATATGGTTTCCATGTACAAACGCGTGAACTGTCCTCCAAAAACCAAAATCGTGGCATACATCATGTCGAGTTGGAGGGATCCGCCAAGTTTAGTGCCCCAAGATCTTGATAATAGCATACCGTACTTCGAGGGTATATCAGAGACGGATACATCCATTAGAACACCTTTTGCGAGTATCTGTGCAAGATTTACGACCAAATCCTTTATCATGCATATGCACTTAACCTTTCTTGAATCGAAAGAATATAAATCTCCATAAGGTCTGGTAATTTCGAGACCGAGTCTCTCCATAATGGCTTTAGGCATTACATTGTGAGAGGCTCCAGAATCTAACATGCAATTATGGAGTAAGTGATCGTGCACAGTCAGAGTGATATAGAAAGGGGCAACGGTGTCTGTGGCACCATCGAAATGTGGACTGAAAATTATGTTAGGCTTGTCATCTTCTAAATTTATAACATCGGCCTGACTTTCGTTTTCTGAAAAACTGATTAATTTAGCGATTTGTTTCCTATAAATTGGGTTTTTCACTAGTTCGACAAGAGGTATAGGGATTTTAATTCTATTTATTTCATTTTCCAGATTAAAACTTCCTATTGTTTTGTCTATCTCTATGATTTGGTTTTCTACCCCCTTCTTTTCATCTTTCTTTAGTAGTGAGGTTTTAGTTTCAATTACAGGGTCCTCCGTTTTCTGCACGTTTGCAACTAATGTCTCCGTTGGCTTTGTCTTGGTAGGTTGTGTGTCAACGGTTCTAGTTGTTATAGTCTGTTTCGCGACATTTTTTGAAATTGACTCGTTTGTTTCACCCCTCGGCAAAATCTTTTTCACTGAGGGAGTTGTGAGGCTCTTGTTCCTAGGCCTTAGACTGTACTTTTGGTGGAGTTCAACCATTATATCGTCTGCAATTTCATGATAGGTTGAATCTTCAATAATACCACTGTTTTTGTTATTTTGGGATCTATCTTTTGTAGTTGCAGATCTTTCATAATCTTGTTTTGTTAAAAAAGGTTGTAGGCAGTCATCGCCAAGATTATTGATGTCCTCTTCTAGTTCCTCAAAATCGTCCACATCTTCTCCTCCGATAAAGTTTTCTCTTTTAAAGGGGGTTTGGATTTTTTGATCCTCATTCTTAATCTGCCTTGGTGGATTTTGAGGGTTAGGATTCCTTCTGAAATCCTTTTTGGGAAAATGCTCATTTTTCGCTTGATCTGGTTCCATCCTTGAGATCTTATTTGAGAGCTCTTTGATTATTATGGCCATGTCATCTATTTTGTCTTTTGAAGATCTTCCTGATCCGGACGGTCCCCTTTGATCTCTATATCTTCTGGTTTCTTTGTTTACTGTTTCAAATTTGGTTTTCAACTTTCCTAATGCCATCATGTTTGACTCAATATCTAAGGCATCATCTTGCATCTTAGTGAGGTCTACCGATCTCCTCTTCCTCAATAACAGGGCGAAATCAGGGTCGAAAGCCCCAATGAAGATTACTTTCGCTGTAGGTTAGGAAGGTTTGACCTTGGCTGGGATCTTATTATACAATTTATTGAACCTCTGAGTGAACTCGAGAACTGATTCAGAGTGTTTTTTTCTTAGAGCCCCAAATTCAGTTAGATAATAGAGATGATCTTTCCTCTCTCCCCACTGTCTAATAAAAGCATTTTCAAGTTCCTCATAAGACGGTATAGATCTTGCTGCTAGGCCTCGGAACCAGGCTCTTACCTGTCCTTCAAAAGTTTGGACCAGGAGTCTCAAATAGACGTCTTCATGTTCGCTTCCAAGTATATCGACGAATTGGTCAAAGAAATTGATGTGTTCGGCGACAGTCAAATCATCCTCTCCTGTGAATTTCGGAAGATTCTTCATGTAGTTTTCAGGTAAGTCATGTAGGGGAACTGAGAGGATCAAAGGGGCATATCTAGCAGCCACTTTTGCAAAGATTCTAGGGGGTGGTATTTGGCCGCCTACTCCTCCTCCTCCAGCTCCACCTCCAGCAACACCTCCTCCGGTCGTGGCCATTGGTGATTTACAAGTTGTTTCTTGGAAATTACGAGGAAGGGTTTCAGGAAATTGGTTATCAATATACAGGAAACTTGAGGAAGGGGAACCAGGGAAAAGTGGACTAGTTTCTTCAGACTCACGGGGTGAATATAAAGGAGAATCAACAGACTTTGTGTCAAGAAGAATAGGATGATTGTAGGAGTTCCGAGAAATAGAAAAATGAACTTCGTGGAGTGAAGAAGTGTCAATCAGAGCGGGAAGTGATGCAAATCTCTTACCTTTGTTGGTGAAAGAAATGGTTGGGAAAATTTCAGTTTTAAAATCAGACGAGAACAAAGCAGGCTCGAAGGTTGTAATCTTATTGGTAGGTAATCCCTCGTGGTACGATGGGGTATTCGATCCTTCAAAGAGATCACTAGTGTTCGACTCCGTGGTTTTAGGTTGATAAAACCTATTTGTCGATGATACAGTTTGTTTAAGATATCTTCTTGATTTAAAAAAAAATTATGGGTCTGGGATAGGCGAAGTCTATTTGTTGTCTGGGTTTCTTCTGGTATTCTTTCGGTTAAAAGCCAATTTATTTATTGTGGAGTCATCAAGTGAAAGATAAAGGTAGCCTTATAAGTTTTTCGATCTTTGCTCACTATCAAAGATAGAAAGTGTCAATGTTGTTCTTCCCAGGGAAATGATTCGTTTCTTCATTCCCCGACAACGGCGCCAAAAAGATGTTGTTCTTGAGTTTGTACTCTAAGGCTCTAAAGTACACCGTCGAGGCATCCGAAAGATAGAGAGGGCTAAGGATAAAAAGGTAGGTTAAATTAAAAGGGCTATTGTTGGTTCCTTAATAGTCTTTGTCTAGCTTCCCAGTTTTCTTGGATGCTAATGTCTCTTTCAATAACTGTCCATGAGTGTTCTAACTCAACCCGGTTGTTTGTTGTCTGTAACATGGTGTTAAATAAGTTCAAAACAATACTCGTTTGATCCAATAGTCCAGGTTCGATATTAGTTTGTCTTGTGACTGGGGCAGTCATGAGTGAAAAGGATAGAAAGGGTAAAATTTTTGTGTTTTCCTTAAGAGTTCGCTATTTCTGCTTCAAAACAATGTAAAAAAGAACTCCAAAAACCTTGAATTATTAGTGTGACGAAACCAAAGGTCGTTTCTGGTATCTGAGTTAAATTTTGAAAAAGGGGATATGCATGAAGTGAAAATAAAACATAAAGTTGTCGAACAGGGTGAGACATCAATTAAAGAGGAATCACACTTTATTGACAGGAGAAGAAAATAATCAAGAAAAATTCTTAATGAAGCATATGCCATTGAAATTTAAAACATTTGCAGGTCTTATATCTGCTGATAGCCGATACAGAGGAAAAGCTGTAAACGATTAAATTGCAAGAATAATTGTTTACCACAATAGAGGTTATACTAAATTGTAGTTAAGCATTCATTAAAAAGACATATGAAAAGTGTGAAACAACGGAGAAACACATAACTCAAATTCGACCAGATCTGGAATCTTCAATCTGCATTCGTATTAATTCAAAAAATATTTATCAATTCTTCCTTACAATGTGCCCAGAAAAAAGCCCTTTAACAATATCTTCAAATGATATTTATACCAGACCCCTGATGATTGTTGGTTGGTGATCTCCTAACCCCTAGAGGCAAACGGTTACAAGAATTGCAAACTCCAACCGTTTGCATGATTATCATTTGTTTTCCCATCATCTCGATAATATAAGTTTTCAAAATGATACTTCATTGTTTTATTGAAGTATCTCCTTCTTTTGACCTGATACATTCAATACATTTTTCAAGAAAATGTACAAAACTTCTGGGAGACTCTGGTAGATCATTTGCTTCAAATAAATAGAATTTTCTCTGAGTTTTTGAAAGCYGATCTTCAATTTCCTTACCGGCAAAATTGATTAATTGAAATTTCAAGTTTGGTTTCACTAGCCACTTGTCTATTAGGGTAATATCCATTTCCTTTAATTGTGAAATTTCCAACTGAATTTCGTTAAAAACCTCTTTGAAATTCAACTGGTGTCTTACAATGTTTATTTGTCCTAATTGCCCAGTGCAATTGTCTCTGTCGATACCCAATGATTCCTTATCCAATAAATCAAAGATTCTTTCACAATCATCTTTGATTTCTTTGACTATTTTCTTATATTCTGCTATGTTGTTTACCCATACCTTGAGCATGATATCACCTCTAATCTGC
>ML776792.1:844871-856957 GCA_009831015.1 Picea engelmannii
TACTTCATTGTTTTATTGAAGTATCTCCTTCTTTTGACCTGATACATTCAATACATTTTTCAAGAAAATGTACAAAACTTCTGGGAGACTCTGGTAGATCATTTGCTTCAAATAAATAGAATTTTCTCTGAGTTTTTGAAAGCCGATCTTCAATTTCCTTACCGGCAAAATTGATTAATTGAAATTTCAAGTTTGGTTTCACTAGCCACTTGTCTATTAGGGTAATATCCATTTCCTTTAATTGTGAAATTTCCAACTGAATTTCGTTAAAAACCTCTTTGAAATTCAACTGGTGTCTTACAATGTTTATTTGTCCTAATTGCCCAGTGTAATTGTCTCTGTCGATACCCAATGATTCCTTATCCAATAAATCAAAGATTCTTTCACAATCATCTTTGATTTCTTTGACTATTTTCTTATATTCTGCTATGTTGTTTACCCATACCTTGAGCATGATATCACCTCTAATCTGCTTTGTGACAGAAAGCTTTAGAATTTTTGATACTTCTTTATTTTCAGAGCATACAACTGCCTTTGGGAAAGTGGCCCTTGCTGCTTTAGATTCCTTTTCTTTAAAAATAATATTATCAAAAGCATTGCTTGTTTCCTGAAAATAATTCTGAATAATCTCTACTTGGGAGATTACTTTCTGTTGCTTAGCTTCTATCTTTGCATGTATTTCTAGTGATAGGTCCTGAAAAACTTTTAGGTCTATAACCTGGCCCTTAATTAAATTCAATTTAGCCTCTAGTTGTCTTACCAACTCTTCTTGCCGAATAACTTGTATTTGGCTAGTATGCATTTTCTTGTTCATCTCGTCAAGGCTTGTCTTAAGCGATTGAGATTCTTGCTTGTCAGCAGCCCTGGCCTGCTCTAGACTTTTATTTATTTATGCTTTGATATTTTTCTCGGTATCTTTTAGTTGATCTGGCAACTGGGTTATCCTGCGGTTACTCTATTCCAACCTTGCTCTCATATTACTAACAGTGAAAAGATTTGTTGCTGCCATCGTTCCCATGGAGCCTGCCACCTCTCTAGCAAAATCTCCCTCTTCCAAGTTTTTCCCATCCATCAACACTCTGTGTTTCTTTACCATACCACCTTCTCTCATATACATCTTATGTTTTAATACAGCCTTCCTCTTTTTATTGAAGAAGTAATCAGAGGGAGGAATTTCTTCTCTGGAGATAGGGTCGAGGTCGCTAGCATATATGAATCCTACCTAAGGGAAACCAGTAGATTGTAAAGGGGTCAAGGAAGTGACGGGATTACCCAACTCTGTGGATTTTGTTTCCCCTGTTGTCTTGGGAGTATCAATATGAATAGTTGATGGTGAAGGGGAGGGGGGGGGTAGATTGACTGGACTCGAGAGGTGTTTCAAACGCTTTTTCTTCTTCTACTCCAGGATTCTTTGTCTGTGTGACTTCTTTGTTTTGTGAAGACCCTTCGACCTCCTGTGGGTTTTCCTCAGCGTCTGCTTTATTCCGTGTTTTCTGTCCAAAGCCTGGGGGGATTTTTTCTTTTTCTGGAGGGAATGTTGTTGTTTCGCCCTGCAATACTTTGGGCAAACCGCTTCGTCTGTGTCTCTGGAAATTTTGAAGACTGGTTTGCAAATCAGATGATAACACCTGTACCCTGTATAACACTTCCTCATAGGTTTTGATCCCTTTGAAAACGTCATCGCGAGGGGATTCCTCATGTTCAAATGCTTTCATGCCACAATGAGCCATGTGGCTTCCCACTGTTTGATAAGGGTCGTGCTTCCTATGTTCGAGATTCACCAACTTGACTTCCTCTAGGGCTGCAGCTTCAACCTTAGAATGACCCAGGTTGAGTAGCGAAAACCTTCTAATCTGTACGGGAAAGACTGGCCAAAACTTCTTTTGAGCTGTCTTCAGTTCTATTCCAATACCGCCTATTATTATTTGATGAGCTACCTCCCTACACACCAGCCTGTGAGGGAGGAATTTAGGAAGTGAATGAGGAGAGATAGAGCATCCAAAAACCTTGATATAGGAGAAATTCTCCTCAATAAACCAATCGGCAACCGCCTTGAGATTTCCTATGACCGACTCCGAAATACGGAGGGGGGGGTGTACAGCCATACGACATCTGATGCACTGGTATCACCACAAAATGAAAAATTTTGTATAAAGAATCCTTAACATTTTCTTCCCACAACTTAGAATGATATTCATGATTTGGTTCAGTGCAGGTTGGGTTCCAACTCCAATTCATCAAAGAGAAAGGAGTTGTGAAACATATAGCGTTCATGATATATGCCGACATGTAAAAGGCTACTGGTCAGCCATTTGATCTCGTGGTTTGATACTCCATAACCTCCTTAGCTAGGTTATCTGATAGAATCTTGTTCCAGTTGAAGCTATATCCTTCGGCTACTTCATGTAAAAGGGGAACCCATTCTGCAGGGAAATGGGTAGGACTTTTCTTCCCGAAAAGTCTAGATAACATCATAGCCACATAAACCATGTACTCATTCAAAGAAGCTGTGGCATAAACGTTATGGGTATCGGCCCTGAATTTTGGTGGGTGTCTTCACCAGTCTTTGATTATGCCAGGGTATGTTTGGTCTGCTTATGTGCATTCTTTCCTTTGAAATTCACTTACAAATTCTTTACTGTAAATGTATTTAGAATTGGGAGACAGTTTATACATTACTTGTATATGTTCCGGTCTGAAAGAGACGATGACGACCCCTTGGCTGTCTAGAGTGCTTCTGGTTTGCACGTCTGTCCTCTCCAAAGCCCAACTGATCATGTCGTTGTATGTCACGAGTCGTGGGCGCGTGGCCACTTGATGAAGTTCGGACTCTGCTATGTCCCGGAGTTTGTTTTCAGAATCATCAGAAAAATTCTTGATTTCGTAGTCCAGGGTTTCAAAATTTTGCCTCCATGATTTGATGGAATCTATGGCATGCGGTGTAGTATCAAACACGACATCTCCTTCTGGGCTTGAACTTTCAGCTGCCTCTTCACTTTTCTTGGGTGCCTTTCTAGGTGCCATAATGTTCGTGTTTAGAATGAATTTCTGTCATAGAGAGAAATGCGTTAGTTTGCTGAATGCAATTCACTTCTGAATTCAAACGATAAGAATGAAATTCAAAAAACCAAACCTCTATTTACCTTTAACTCTTCTTACGACGGACGTACTGAGACAGGTGGTAAAACTTTAATGTCTTAATGGGGGAGATATGCCCAGAGATACGCAGTTAAATAAAAAATATCTCTATTCGTCTGTTACGAAAATACCGTATATCGACGATTTCAAACTAAAGCTTCGAAAGGACTACTTCCAATGAATCTCGAAATGCGAAACGCAAAACATTCTTTTAAATATTTAAGAATCTCATTTTAAACTAACTTAAATTCGTTTTAAGCTTTGTTAAAGAAAACTCGCGATTTCACATTTCGGAATTTCGGGGATCCTGTACCCATGAGATATGTCATGAGCAAATCCCGTATTGTGAAATCGTGATGGGATTAGTTTATGCGTTGATTACTTGTATTAACGCTTTAATAAATTAAGATTAGTAATTAACTTCTTCCTTTTGGAAAATCGAGGACCCGGAGTTTCAAGGGCTAGCGCTTTGACAACACTTTGATACAAAGAAACCTGAATCATGAAAGATTAAAATGTTTATCTTATTTAAGAGTTTAATTAATTACAATTAGAGGATATTTTGTGAAACGCGCGTCGGGGTTTATAACACCTACTTTTTCCTTTATTATTATTATTTTAATATAAAACCTTTTCGGGATTTCGGCACCGGGAAATCAGGAGTTGTTAATTAGGAAAACATGCTTTGTGAAATGCCGAATCCCGAAATACGAAAAATTGAAAGGCTTTTGACTCTTTTTTAGGGTTAAGGGCGGCTCCATGACTAGGAAAAAGCGAAGCTTCAGGTTTAAAGGGATACAAAATTTAAACTTCGTATCAACAGATGCAATCAACAAGTGTTTGGAAACATATTTGAGATGCTTTGCCTCAAACAGGTAGCACCAATGGGCATAGTGGCACCTCTTGTAGAATTGTACTACAATACCACTTATCATGGCACTACCAAAATGTCACCATATGAAGTTGTCTATGGCCATCCTCCCCCAAACCCCCGCCTCCCCTCAACGATTTTATATTTACCCACACATCTATGGTTCAGAAGGTGGATAACACACTTAACACATGAGAGGCCATTCTCCGCATACTTAAGGATAATCTAGGTATGACTCAAAATAGAATGAAGCAACAGGTTGACCAACATCACTTTGAGCATTCTTTTGTAGAAGGGGATCATGTGCTTCTTTGTCTTAAACCCTATAAGTATACCTTTGTCATAAACAAAGGCCATTATAAGCTAGTGCTAAAGTTCTATGGACCTTATGAGTTCCTCTGACGCATTGGACAAGTTGCTTACAAATTGGCTCTTCTTAACCACTCCAAGATCCACCTAGTCTTTCGAGTGTCCTATTTGAAGAAGGTTGTGGGGTCAAATCGTTGAGTTTAAACTAACCTTCTAGAACTTGATGAAGAAAGATCCATTTGGCTATAATTGGAGGTAGTGTTGGTCACCAAGGAGTGCATACTACACCAACACACTACCAGTGAGGTCCAGATATAGTGGAAGGATATGCCACCTAAAGATGCAATTTGGGAACCAATAACAAATTTGCAATAGTTTCCACACCTCCATCCATGAGGACAACACTGTTTTTGAAGGGGGAGAGCATGTTAGGGTTCTACCCTAACATCTCTACTTTGGGGTACTTAGGAGTTAGTCAATTAAGGTATGAGGCCATCTTCTTTAAATAAGGCCCATTAGATAGTTAATGCACAGTCACTTAATGCAAAAGGGTTGTCATTATTGAATAAGGCCCACTAGGTGGTTGGTACTCATTAATGATGTGACCACAAGTAGTTAGAATTTTGCTAGTCATAAACTATTTATAGAGCTAGGAGGCTATGTAATGTTTTGTCAAAGATTGCTTTTGTATTGGAGGTTTCCCTCGAAGAGTCTCATGAACGTTGCTCTTTCTTTTGGAATTATTAATAGAAGGGTTATATTTTGTTGGTTTATTCTCATTTTGTCTTGTATTTGCCTTTTGCACTTATATTTCTCCGAAAATTGTTTCTGCTATTTAAGTACATTACAAGGACTAACCTTTGCTATGGTTAAGTAAGTTTATCCCAACCCTTATTGCTAACAAATGAAAGTAAGTTATCCCAACCCTTCTAATCGACAAACAAAGCATTAACCTTTTAGTTAGGACCAACCCTTCTAAAATAAGGAAGACCTTTCAGTTATGACCAACCCTTCTCAAGGAGGGAAGGCCTTTTAGATACATGTTTAAGAAGGGATGATTATGACTAGTTCAACCCTCTATTAAGTTTTATCTTAACTTCAACATGTTCATAGTGAATGCATTAACTAAACATTCTATTAAAATTTGCTTCATTATCACTAAAAACTTAAAAAAAACTCAACATTTTATAATTTATTATCATTAACCTTTAAAAACTCAACACTCTATAATTTCTTATCATTAACCTTTAAATAACAAAGAATTAATTAACATTAATGAATACTTGAAAAAAAAGACACTAACTTGGCCAACACTCATAACTTCCCCAATCTACCAAAAGGACATCACCAAGTCTCCTCATTTTTCCCAAGAAAGAGTATGTATTTTGTGCTGTCCGAAAAAGCATTTCATTTTAGAATGTGAGGCCCTCAAAGACAGCTAAGAAAATTATACAGGTATTCTGGTAGTTAATTCTTGGAATAATTTATTCAGCAAAGAGTTTGTTGAGAAGCCTAGTGAACGTTAAAAATACTGTTATTTTGTTAACCGTATGAAAAGACTCCGCCTAACTGGTGTTGTGGGGTTTTGTTAGAATTCATCGCCATTGTGAGGTTTTGTCAGAATTCATCGCCATTGTGGGGTTTGAAAACAAACATACTGTGGTTACCACGTGAAGTGCAAAGAACCGAGTGGGTGCAGGGCAGGGTAGGGCGGAGGCCATCTAAAAATGGAGCAGAATGATGTAGCTGACAGTGATTCACTGCATCTCCTTCGCGGAGCTGCCTCGCATTGTTACCAGGTAGGACTACAGGACCTCCTTTTCTTGGAATCAAATCGAGAATCGAATTTAATCAGAATTCAATAAAAATTAATTTGATTGACAATGTTTGTTTTTAAGGTATCTATCTATTCATTGTTGCCCATGATTACAGAGTAGTGAATCCGGCGACATAAAACAATCCGAAACAACTGCCAAACAATTTTTGAGCGTTCTAGCAGATGTGGTAAAGTCTGCTGAAAACTCACCGGATTATGAACAAATTAGCGAAAGTGCATGCAGAGTCCTGCAGGAAGCCCGAGCGTTAGTTACCTCCTCTGATCCTCAAGGCCAGGTTAAATTACATTCCTTTAATTTTTTTGGGAATACAGTGCTCCTTTAACCATTAATCTAAGCAGTAAATGTACATTGAGCATATTATACCAAAAAAGACTGCAAATGCAGCCACCTCTTACACTAGCAAAAGTCAAAATCCAAAATTACATTGGGGTTTCTTTATTTTGGTATTTCCTATTATCCTGATGCAGCAAGTTTGCTCCTTCCCAATCTCGGAGAATATTAATTAATGTAGCCAGCTTTCAACTTTCAAATATGAACCCTTCCACTGGGCAGAGGGGTATTTATTCCACCATTTCACCCAGGACTTGCACCTTACCCCACCACAAACGCAACTGTCACTAGGGAGACTTGAAGCCTGGAGGGGCCAATAACGGCACCCCAATTTTGCAGACCCGGCAAGCTTCCTTTGATCCTTTTATCTTGAACCCTTTTATTCATTCATTGAAGATGGTACCCACAACCAACATTATTTAGGCAAAGTAAACGAAATTCGTTTTCTTAAAATTCATTTCAAGTGGCTATTGGAATGCCTTATCAAGTTCACTTATTACTATGATGTGCAATGAAGGAAATAGTGTTTTTATTTTATTTTTAAATCATTTTTGCTGATTGGCATTTGGGGTGGCAGGTGCTGCTGGATGTGCTGACATTAGATTTACCGGGTGTTATTGTAAAATTTGTGGAGATTTCGGAGAATTGTCGGGAAGTATGTGAAAGTATTATCACTCACATGTGCGAGAGTTGTAGTCCTCGTGAAATGATGTTTGCACTCTCTGAGGTAAATTTGTCTCATTTTCAAGTTCTAGTACTATATTTTGCCATGGAGTCTGTCTATCCCTAGTTTTTTTTCTGATTGAAATGTAGTGGAAAAGTGAAAGTAAGTTGTGCTTCAGACCAACCCCCCTAACAGATAGGAGGAAAATAATGATAAAGTGATTCAGCCCTTACAATCTGAAGGTAGCAAATATAGGAGAGTGGAGACTATACTGTTAAGGGAGTCAACAGAATTTCTGTAATAATGTTTAATGTTGAATGTTATCCTTTATAGAATTTTCCATATATGACTTTTATAGCAAATTCAGAGATTTCACCTCTCAATAGAGGTTTCCCAGAACTAATCCCTTAGGGCCGATCTGAAATATATAATTATGGCAGTGAACAGCAGCATTTACTTCACTTCATTTCAATCCAAATCACTAGGCAATTGAAGAGAAAACATACCAAACAAATGCACGTCAATTGCAACAAGTTGCAGCCCTTAAGGCACACTTTTGCATGCATTTAATAGATCTGAAATATCTTTATTACAACAGAATTTGCAGCAGTAAATCTGTAAGTGCTCGTAATTACAGAATTTACAGAATTTTCAGAATTTTCAGCCCTATGTTATTATGAACAACAAGTGCTTGTAATTACAGAATTTTCAGCCCTATGTTATTATGAACAACAAGTGCTCGTAATTACACAATCAAGAAAACAACACAAGCTGAAAATCAAATCTGCAAGTACACTATAATTGGACAGCTGAAACACTTCATTTATATATAAGAGATGAAGTACATGTATATACCCACAGCTTGTCACAAACTGGTACAATTTCAAGCTCTCCAACTCTAGCTAGGGAAATCATGAAAACCATAGTCACCATAATTGGACAGCTGAAACAGTTCATTTATATATAAGAGATGAAGTACATGTATATACCCACAGCTTGTCAGAAGCTAGAGAAACCATGAAAACCCTAGCCACCAACTTGTAATGTCCCCATTTTTGGGTTCCCCTGCTCTGCAGTTGGGGATAACGTCCGAGGCTTGTGTCAGCCAAAACAAAAGGGTGAGGGGATTTGGATGAGTTATACGAGGCCTAGCCTAGTCCATTTACCATCTTTCATCATCAGGATCACTTCCACACAATTCGTTCTTGGTTCCGTGGCATTTCGACGATTCTCGTAATTTGAGTTATTATTGAGCAATACACTAATGGTGTTATTTGGATCATATTGTTTGAAGGAATACCTTGGTGTAATAGCTCGTTGTAATCGGGACGAAAATATCTAAAGGTTGGGTTGATGAGAAAGGGACTTCCAGTGTTCGGGAAGGTCTTAAAAGCTAATTAATCACTTTTCGACAGTAAAAGGGAAAATAAAGGTCATGTGGATTTGGTCAAACGAGAAAAGATATAGGAGTTTGGAGAAGTATAAAGGAAGGATAACACTTCATATTATGATTTGATCTCTTATTTGGAGTGCTCTTGGAGCTAAGGTTTTCGTTGGGGTTTTGTCAAAACCCATCCGTTGGGGTTTAGTTTTGATGGTGCAACAATCACCCTAGCTAGACAAAGAGGGAACCTATCTGGGGTTTCTATTGGAGTTTCACCTTATTGTTTGTCTTCAGTTTGGAAGTGTATAGATTTGCTTAGAAGGAGTCTGTTTAGTGGTGCAACGGATTGCCTAGGGAAGCCGATTTGTCTCTTTGTAGGATTGAAAGGGGTCAATTCATCTTTAAGAGATTGCTAGGGTTTATTTGAGGGTCGATCTCATTCATAGTAGCACCGTGAGGAATCGAGGGGGATCTCTAGAGCAGGTTGTGAGGATAGATAAGGCTGTGGATGGAATTTTGGCAGGGTAGCGAGGCAAGGAAGGCGCCTTGAGGGGGCCGAGCCACCTCTATTGCAAGTTTTAAGGCATAGGAAAGGGCTGTGTGGTCATCTGCAGGCTGAGGGACAGAGGAAGAGAGCCGTGGGCTCTTGGAAATTAAGTAGCGAGGGTTTGAAGAGGGGGTTGAGTGCCATATCTGTTGGATAGAGAAGATTGGAGAGGGAAGCAAGCTGTTGGGGAGTCATTTGATAGTTGGCAACAACTAATAAGGAGATATTGGCATCATTTCTAGGTTATGGTTATTGTTGTGTGTGTTTTATTAGAATATTGCAGCGGCTACAATAACCTCTAGTGATTGTATTGTGTTGATGTTTCCATCCATAAATAAAGATGCCCATATTGTCTTCTCCATTCTCACGAGTACTTGGATGTATGCTATATGTTCGACGAAATTCTTATGAGAAGACTGCGTGCAAAATATTTGTGAAAGGTTTCCAATCAAATTATAATATGAAAACATATGACATGCAAAGTGTTTGACCAAAAACACACAACCAGATACACATAAATTGAACAACATACCTTTAATATCCTAGCAGATCTCTATTGGGGGTATTACACAACTCCTGCTAGCTAGGAATCACTAGAGAAGTGCTTCTACACTTGCATCCTATGAGTGTGCAAGGCATCCCCATCTCCTCTTAAATAAGCATAACAAGTAGCATTTCTCTTACAAGAACTACAAGATACAATGCCATATTTATCCATCTAGGATTTATGACAAACCCTAGCTTTTTTGCCCTCCTTTAGGTAAAACCCTAAGTTACCATAGTACGGATATGGACCCGCTAGATTTTTGAAAAGCCAAGATTTGGATGTAGCGGGGATTTGGATATTTTATAAATTTTAAAAATCACATCCAGAGCTACGAATCAAAGCCATTCATGAATCACAACTTTAGCACTGAAATTGTTAGATAATTTAAAATCTAAAGATTGAAATCACGATGCATCATGTCACATACAAAAAGGATAATTGTAAATACAAAATCGTGTGTCTCATCAATGATCACTCTATTGATACGATAATGTAGAGTAAGTCTAACTACTTATATTGAAATGGGTCTACATCCTCATCATTTCGATATTTCAACTCTAAATCATGTTCAACGAGTCTTCTTTCTTGAAATTTGCCTTAAAGTCTAAAGATTCCCAATTGGTATGATAGTAAATGAATGCTGTATACTGTTTGACACCTGTTAATGTTTAAGCCATTATTATAGATGTTTGCATTTCATTAGATAACAATAGCATAATCCAAGATCACTGAGAAATACACAATCACAAGAGACACAACATTTATCCTGGGAAACCCTCTAGGGGAAGAAAACCCAACAAAACTTCCTAATATAGATAGCCAATACAATGCCAAAAGATCTCTTATGCTAATACAGAAAGTCCTCTCCTAGATATGCGCCACTCTCTCTCTCCTTTGTTGGTAACAGATCGGAACTTGTCCTTCAAACTGAGCAAGTGAGTTGTGTCTAAGTGAGGCACTAGCCTCCTTTATTTATACAAGTCTGGCACGTGTGAAGTGTCTCTTCACTGGCAGGGCCGACTTCTCAAACTCTGTGGGTAAACCCACCTTTATTATATTTCTAGGTCTCTTTAATAACTACTGGGACCGACTTCTTATTCTGCCTATTACAATTGTCTTTTGACCAATCCGCAAAAAGGGATTTGGTCCTATTATAATAACCGACATGATCAATCCACAATGGGGATTGATCCTATGAATAATATATTAATAATAATAAGAATACACTTTGCAGTTACATTATTTCAACACCCCCCTTTAACAAGAAGGATTTTCTTCAACAACATCATGCGAGAGAGAGAGGACAACATCATCAACAACATCAAGTGGGAGGACAACATCATCAATATCATCTTGGTTGGCGTATTTATAAATCATCGGAAGTTTTCTTCATCGGCAACATCATCATTCTCAAAGGAATGCCATCATCATCTGCATCAATATGTATTAGTATAAAAATTGATACATCATCATCATCACATCACAAGGTTGGCTCATCATAATACAGTACTGGCTTTACGTCACAACTGTCAAGCTGGAAGCTTAGTACTTGTCTCATCTCATCATCTTGCTTTACGTCACAACACTCAAGCTGGAAGCAAGATATTCGTCCTTCTTTACGTCACAACCATTCGGTTGGAAGCAGGATACTAGATTGGCTTTACGTCACAGCTATCCAGCCGGAAGCTCAGTGCTAGTCTCATCATATCATCTTGCTTTACGTCTGACAACTCGGTCAGAAGCAAGGAACGTCTCATCTTGCTTTACGTCTAACAACTTGGTCTGAAGCAAGGAACACATCTCATCTTGCCTTACGTCTGACAACTGGGTCAGAAGCAAGGAACATCTCATCTTGATTTACGTCTGACAACTGGGTCAGAAGCAAGGAACATCTCATCTTGCTTTACGTCTGACAACTGGGTCAGAAGCAAGGAACACATCTCATCTTGCTTTATGTATGACAACTAGGTCAGAAGCAAGGAACACATCTCATCTTGCTTTACGTCTGACAACTAGGTCAGAAGCAAGGAACACATCACATCTTGCTTTACGTCTGACAACTAGGTCAGAAGCAAGGAACACATCACATCTTGCTTTATGTCTGACAGCTAGGTCAGAAGCAAGGAACATCACATCTACTCCCCCTTTCGAGGAAGGTCCTTTCGGACTATGCCAAGCTTATCTCGGAAGTACTCAAACTTTACACGAGATAGAGGCTTGGTCAACACGTCAACAACCTGTTCATCTGTGCTAATGTACTGGAGCTTCAAGGCTCCTCTCTGTACCATGTCGTGGATGTAATGATAGAGGATCTTTATGTGCTTCGACCTGTCGTGGAATACATGATTCTCTGTCATCTTTATGCAGCTCTGGTTGTCACATAGAATCAAGGTTGCTCTCATCTCTAAGTCAAATAGGCCGGTCAACAACTTTCGAAGCCATATAGCTTCGCAGCTAG
>ML776793.1:0-19130 GCA_009831015.1 Picea engelmannii
TAGAGAAATTGACCTTCAATAGTTTTAATGAAAGTAATAGATAAATAATATTGACTGCTAATTTATGATTTCTTATGTGATACATGCCATTTTAAAAATGACAAGTATATAAGTTCTTATTTTGAATAATTTTCATTCATTAGCGTCACTCTCACTCTCACTCTCACTATTATGCTCCATTTGTTCTTGTTATGCCTTAATTGTTGTAAATCCCTCTTTAGTGGTTTTATTTTCTCTCATGTCCATCTTACCTTTGGTGAATACACCCATATGATTCTAATAACATTAGTGAACATATTTCCTTATATATATATATATATATATTTTAAATTTCGATGCAAAACTTCGTTTACCTTTGATGTTCCAATAGGTTTCCACCATTCAATCATTATCGTGTAATACCCAACAATGGTATATGAATCTTGGTAAAAATTTCCCTTTTCCCTACATGACCATATGACATAATCTAGATTTGATGATTTCAATATGAGCATTTTTTCTTCTACAAGATCACCCATTTGATATAATGCATCTCTAGGATTATTACAGAGAGGTCCAACATAATGATCCTCAATAGTGTGAACATTATCCCTTAGGTAGGTTTTGATGACTTCATGTGTGGGTTGTATATGAGCATTATTACTTACTTCATACACTTTGGAAGGTCAACAATTATTTGTTTAGGGATGAATGTTCACAAAGGGAGTGTCCAAAGCTTTAAAGATATTTTCCTAATAAGTTATGTTGGGATGCCAATATTATTCCCCTACTTTTCAATTCCTTTCTTCTAGAATTAAATATATGTATGTAATCCTTTATTTATTTCTTCCATATTACAATGTCTATTTACTTGTTGATTTGACCATTGAGGTTGTCTTATCGGTCATTTTGGATGACCATTAGGAAATGAGCACCATAGATTGATATGAGGTAACCACTTTTCATCCTAAGCCAAGGGTTTATATTACATAACTAATGTGCCATCAATGAGTTGGAATTTGAAATACTAACATCCTTTGATACCAATTATCTTGGAGGTATCATTCAACAAGGGTGGATCCACAAAGATATTGAAGTTAAAGAATTCATATATTAGATATAGGATGAATGAATTGTGGTTGTCACAAATCCTATATGTGTCCATCATCTCTAGAAGCAAAAATATGTCTTTCCACTTTATTTGAGTTGATAGCCTCCCATAAATTACATAGATATCTTCATGTGCATGTCCCATTGGGAGAAATCCAAATTCAACAATTCCAAGCACCCCCCTTGTTGTTAAATGAGATGCAAATGCAAATGTTTGGTGCTTTTTGTTATTTCCCACACAATTATCCATTTTTAGCAACAATATTGGTGGCAATTTTATATTTGAATTATAATAGTTTGTCTTATCAACACTTACCTTAAGATATAACATATCATCTTGCTTGTAGATTTTTTTTTTTCATAAGATTTAGTTTATAGAGATTCTTGCAATGGGTGGTTTGATGTTAACCTATTGTCCAAAAAATCCCCATATCGGTCCACCATTAGTTCTTTAATATCCTTGAGGCATTTATATAATGAAGACATAATGAAGTGAATCCATATCCATAAATAAAAGGATGAAGTGGCCAAATCCCCTAGTCTTATGTCCATGTGTAAGCACACTAGTCATGCATCGTGAAAAATACTTGAGTGCGTGATAGGATGCTTCTCTGAATTTAATTTGTGGGAATAGTACACATCATGAAAACTTGTAATATAGTTATTATGGACCAATTGAATTTTCCACAATTGTTCTACTTCGACTAGATGAATAGTGGCCCTAAGTTTGATGGTGATTAATACAAAATCATCAGACCTTTCAAATAAGTTGTTCTTTATGATCACAACATATGGAAATTGATTTTTTTATTATTTTGCTGGAATTGGATTGTGACACTAGAGGAAGACTGCCGATTGCTTATTTCCTCTAACTAATCCTTGGCTGACCCAGGTTCATGTCTACTATAGTTTCCAACAAAACCACCTAAAATATCGACCCTCCTGGTAAGCCAGAAGGAAACACAATGCACAGAATGCACTGCGCAGTCTCACCCAAGATAGTTCTTATGGGTGGCTACAACGCTTAGGTGATTGCAGCCTGGGAATGAGTGGGGATCTGGGATTAAACTCTGTGATATTCATTTGTTACTTTAACATTCAACTTATATTGAATATCCTGTCATTCTTATTCATGCATGTAAAATAGCATATCTAACTAGTCATTCACGCATTTGTCTAACATCTAATCATTGATAGTAAATGAAATACACAATAATCAATCACATAACACATGATCTACCGTGGTTCACCCCTCCTAGGCTACGTCCACAAATATTTGTCTTCTCTTCTCTTTTATTATGGTGTTTCCAAAACTACATTGTCACGCGCATTACAACTCTCCATCAAACGGGTCAAGATATACAACAAGGAAGACTAGATAACACCAGTCTCCTCAGCCTATGATCTAACCCTCAAGTTCTACATTATTTCCTCTCCTCATCTCAATAGCTTAAAAAATGAGATTGGATTTTACAGATATTTAGTCTTCGAACAACATAGTAACAATGACCAATCCCCGACCTAGACATCCTAGGTACCTATTTATACATTTCTTTTGGCTTACCAACCATTACATTCTTTTACCAAAACCCTAATACTAGCATGGTTAGGTATTCTTTCATGCACCCCTCATATTATTTCCTCCTCTTGCATGCATGTTTTCTTCCCACGTGCTTCTTTTCCCGCCAGCTGTATTTCTCCCATGTCGTTCTTTTTTCCCAAAATGGGCCTACGTCCAACAGGACCTCGACACTAAAATCATGACATACCTGAGTCACTACCTAACTCAAGCATCTCTCACTTCTTGTGCTAGCACGTAATACATTTCAGTGATCCTCTAGCACTGCGCCTTAGCCTGACTGCTCCTTTCGACCATATCTTCCATGAGCTGCGCAATGACTGGGTTTTGTAGAAACTCTCCTTCTTCCACACCTTTGCATTCCACATTCATTTTTCTGCATTGATCTTGATGACCAACTACTTTACCTTTTCTTGCAGGGGCTCCAACTGAGCCTATCGTGCCATCTTATGCACTTGTACTTCCTTTTCCTCTCCCTGTAATGTCTTCATCTCTATGAAAGTCTTGATCTTTTCTCTGTCTTGATCGTTCTCTGTCATTGTTTGACGTCTTCTATGGCTACATGTAGTTTTTCCTCCTTCCCCTACAACTCTTTTAATATCCCATCCTCTAGAAGCTGTGTCCATAGCTAGGTGCTCTTCTCTAGTAGTTTTGTAATCTTGTGTATGTTCTACGCGATGTTTTCTGCAGAAGATGTCACATATTTCTCTCTTTGTGCTTTGATTTTTGGGAGAGTTGTGGGAACTGCGCACTCCTCTAGTTATTTGATTTGGTCCTTGTAGTGTTGAAGCATCCGTGCTATCTACTACATTTTCTCTTGCACTGACACTCCCTGTACCCCTTCGCTCTTCGAGATGGATTGGAATATTGCGTGGTTCTAGTTTTCCATTTCATCCACCTTCTGATGTTCCATCCTTTTCTCCTGCAGATGAAGGAAAATATTTCCACCTCATCAACACACCAACATGCCAACACATCAAAGTGCATTTAAAAAGGTGAGAGGCACCAACCCTCTTATTTTTCCCTCGAATTTTAAAAATTGAATATAATGAAAGAAAATTAAATGTTGTAAGGCCGAGCAGAGTCGAATTATTTCCTTTGTACATGCAGTAGATGAAGTTTCCTTTAATAGGCTTGAGCTAGACATATCTTGAGAATCACCTTAGATATGAATTTTTAATGATCATTCAATATAATCTACCTCCGTAGATAGGTATTGTAAATGGTGATTAGACACCACTAGAGTAGTTGGAGGGAAAGGCTCGAGGAGCCCCTCTTGTATAAAGATTTGTAAAATATGGCTAGTAGAGGTTGTTGAAGGGAGATTGTAAATCATTGTAAGCCAAGAGGAGAGAGCCGATACTCTGTTATAGTCTGAGCTTGTACACATTGTAAACATACATTCATATTAATACAAAGAGAGCAGTTTTTCTTGCCTTTAAGTTTTGAGTGCGTTTATGTGTTTAATGAATGTTATCCATGTGCTTATGAATTTATGCTGTAGATGTATGTGATAGGATTCCATCTGCAAGGATAAGATAGATTCCACTATTTGTTGTGGGTTTGTTGGATTAATTATGGGTTCTTTAGGCCGTGAAAGGAGTGCACAAAAAAGTATCAAAACCTATGTTAGCCAATGCAAGGAGTGCCCATCTAAACTCTTATGAGTTAGAGAAGAACGTGCCAGGAGGGAACACCATAACATTTACATATTCAAGAGGAGCCTCAAGGTTACTAAACACCTTGGAGGGGAAAGTCTGTGTAGGAGAAAGCACAACTAGAGTTTCTGAATACTCTGAGAACTCTGCCATGTGGGCATCGAGCAGGCGCAAGTGTGCACAAGTGAGCTATGTTTCGAGTTTAGAGGAGGTGAAGTATCAAGGAAGACACCCAAGAGAACACTCTGGAAACCCGTGGAAGGAGATACTTCAGAGTTACTGAACACTCTGAAGGAAAGGGCTCAACAAGGAGTGCTTTGAGCAAGAGCAAGGAGTGCACAAAACCAACACATTCTAAAGTGTTGGAGGAAGTCAAGGAGAAATAGAGTTGTTTAACACTCTGTGGGAGATCTCTGTAAGTGTACATTGAGTGGATGCAGGGGATGCATCAATGAACCTGAAGAATTTCATGAAGTAGGGGGAAGACCTATGCAAGGAGTGCACCATGCAAACACTTAGATGAAACATTGAAAGTATGAAGCCGTCTGGAGGCTTAGTCGAGTGCAAGGAGTGCACAAGGAATTTAATTAAAAGTTTTGGGAGAAAGGATGCCAAGAGGGAACACCTCAAGATTAAGACTCATAAGATATTTGAGTGCAAGTCTGCACAAAGAGTGCAAGGAGTGTGCCAGAGGTAAAGTGGGTTTCTCTTTACAAAGATCAGGAGGAAGAGAATAGAGTTTCTAGGAGGGAACTATATAATCCTTTGAAAGAAGAAGAGGGTCGATATCCTTAGGAGACTGACTAAGTTCAAAATCTCAAAAGAGATAGCGAAGGGTGTGTGCAGAAGGACTTGCTCCAAGTCCCAAAGCTAAGAAGGGAAAGTGCAAGTTGGCACTCAGAGTACCAGGAGTCGCCAGGGCTGAGTTCAAGTTACATTGGTGAAAGTTCAAGGAGGGATAGAATTCCCAGAAGCAAAGACGAGACCCAAGACAGTAGGGCTCGCCGGAGTAGGTTAAAGGGCTAGAACCTTTGAACGCTTACAAATTTTACCAATCTTCAGAGAAAGCCAAAGATTACGTGGAGGAGCTGTAGAAGCTGTCATATCAGCTGGAAGGAGGAGATCTGAACCGTCAAATTCTACGTCCGGACACCCAAAGGAGCGCATAGATGAGAAGATATATCCTAGTCATTGGATCTTAGCACAAAGAATCAAAAACCGCCCAATCCAAAGGTAAGTTCACAATCCTTAAACTCTTTTTAAGTGCATAGGAGAATGAGGTAGCTAAAGTTCCGAAGCCCAGAGCTCAGCCCAACCATTGGTGTTGCAAGGAGCACATTTTAGTAGATATGAAACTCCAAAGAAAATTCACTCCAGGAGTTTTTAGCTGGGGAGTGTGTAAAACTCCCGAGGCTCTGAAGAAGCAGAGTAGATCTCAACCATATGTCAGTCGGAGACACATGGAGAGAGATCCTAGATTCCAAAGGAGTGAGTGCAGCAGGGTGCAGAACTGTCAAAGTCATCGGGAGCTGAAGCGGATATGAGTCGTTGATCCTACGGGGATAGGTGTTTTAAGATATTGCACTCCAGAGCAGAAGCACTATGGAAGAAAAAGGTTGTTGTAACACCTGTAACTCCCGAAGCCGGTGTCTCAAAGTAGATCTCAACTATCAACTGTCAGAGAAGCACAGACCATAGATCTAGTTCGGGTGACTACACAGGTCCAGAGTTTAGAGAAAGAAGGGTTTAAGCCCACGGTTTTAGACCAAGGTCATGTGGAGGATTCTGTGGGTACTTAGAAACTCTCGAAAAGGGGATTTCACACCTGAGAGTTAGTAATTTGACTTATGGAGAAGATAGAGAAGTTTCAACATGAACCTATGATCTGATTCAGCTCCCGAAGTCGATCGATCCTAGACTGAGAGGTTGCGAAACAATGAGGGAGAATAGGGTGTCTAATACCATCAAGTGGTATCAAAGCTGAAATTTTCTTGTAGACAGCAGGAAAAGGAAAGAGGAGATAGTTTGACAACATCAAGTAGTATTAGAGGTTTAACATTTCATCTGTAGATAACAGGTGAAGGGGGAGACAAAGTAATGATGCTTTGTGTGTGATTGCTTGCAAGTGTGCAACAATCAATTAGACAACCAAGTGAAATGTAGGAGAAGCTGGAGACACTCTCATTTATAGGGTAGACAACAAACATCTAGGTGGGATGAAGGAAAAGGAGAAAGAATATGGATACTGAAGGCCATAAGTGTGGTCAAGGTAAGGACTTCCAACATAAATAGATAAAGAGCTCGAGGAAATCAAAGAAAAAATGGAGAGGCTAACGCTGAAGATGAAGCAAGAGTCCTAGGTACATTGGAGGTATGAATGGCCCATGAAGCAGAAAACAAAATGGCCTATCCAATAATTGGTTTCTAGGAGGTAGTGCTAGGAGTTTCAGAAGTGGCTGAGGCATGTTGAAACCCTCAGTGGGATAGAGGATTTAGTTTGTGTCTGTGATCCAGAAGTAGGAGAGATCCTCAATGATGAGGAGAAGAGATCAAACAAAGATCTCCTAGACTTCCAGGATGGCAGTGATGAACTATCAAATTGCTAGGTGGGAAATGATGTGAGATCAGTTGATCTCATAGACTTCCAGGAAGGCAGAGGAGAAATCCTAGATTTCCAAGTGGGAAAGGGAGAATAGAGGAAATCATCTAGGAGTTCATACCAACAAGGGGTGTTGATAGAGGAGGATCAAATAAGCATTCTGATGATTGGGGGAATCAAGATATTCCTAGAAATTAGCCAAGCAAAGGCCAGTGCACAAAGTTCAGGTGCAAAATAAGAGTAAATACATCCATCAAGAACTTTCATAGAGGAGAAGGAGAAGACATTAGAATATACCCAAGAAATATAAGAAGAAGAAGAGAATTTAGAGGGATTGCTTAGAAATTTCAGCCAAGAAGATGAATGAGAGATGACTGCAACACTGAAGCCAACAAAACAAGAGGAATAAGACATCATGGACTTTGCTAAGCTGTAAAAAGAACTAGAATCGTTGGAGAGAAGGGTGATAGCACAAAGTTAGCACATACAATAGGTAAGGTTTGAAATAGATGGAGGAACATGCCAGCATGAGGAGCAGCTGGAAGAAGCTGGAGTGGAATCGACAATAGAACTGAAAAAGTCTTACCTGTCAGAGGAGGTAGTTGAGCAACAACTCAGTGAAGAGACTGCAGAATTGGAGTCTGTAGCAGAGTGGCCAACCAGTGCCACAGGAGATGAAGAAAACATGGGAGATCAGGTTGATCTACCCTTTTATCAACATGAGGAGATGGAGCAGAGAAGTCCTAAACGGAGGAACCAACCAATAGATAAGATGGGAGAAGTGATAAAGGAGGTAAGGAGGTTGATTTTGAATTTATCCCAAGAATCTATCAACAAGAGGAAGATGAAAAGGGGAGGACCTGCAAGAGAAGAAGAGAAGCAGAAAAAACAACATATAAGACGAGCAGGTGGATAGCTCCAAAGGATAATTTCAACAACAAAGTAGAGGAGATCATGAGCAGGAGCTCATGATTTTCCCAGCAGTGGAGTATGATGCAAGAGCATATTTTCACCTCAACAATGCGCCAACATGACAGCATATCAAAGCGCATTTAAGAAGGGAAGAGGCACCAACCCTCTCATTTTCCCCTCGAATTTAAAAAATTCATTATAATGAAAGAAAATTAAATTCTCTAAGGTTGGACAGAGCCGAGTTATTTACTTTGTACAGGAAGTAGATGAAGTTTCCTTTAATAGGATTGAGCTAGACAGATCTCGAGTATCACCTTAGATCTGAATTGTTAATGATCATTCAATATAATCTGCCTCAGTAGATAGGCGTTGTAAATGGTGATTATACACCACTAGAGTAGTTGGAGGGAAAGGATTGAGGAGCCCCTCTTGTATAAAGCTTTGTAAAATATGGCCAGTGGAGGTTTTTGAAGGGAGATTGTAAATCATTGCAATCCAAGAGGAGAGAGTTGAGGCTCTATTGTAGTCCGAGCGTGTACACATTGTAAACAAACATTCATATTAATACAAAGAGAGCAGTTTTTCCTGCCTATGGGTTTTGAGTGAGTTTATGTGTTTAATGAATGTTATCTATGTGCTTATGAATGTATGTTGTAGATGTATGTGATATGATTCTATATGCAGGGATAAGATAGATTCCACTATCTATTGTGGGTTTGTTGGATTGATTTTGGGTTCTTTAGGCTGTGCAAGGAGTGCACAATAGAGTATAAAAACCTCTGTGAGCCAACGTAAGGAGTGTAAATCTAAACTCTTACGAGTCATAGAACAACATGCCAGGAGGGAACACCAGAACATTTACATATTCAAGAGGAGCCTCAAGGTTACTGAACACCTTGGAGGTGAAATTTTGTGTAGGATAAAGCGTAGCCAGAGTTGTTGAATACTCTGAAAGTTCTTCCAAGTGGGTATCGAGTAGGTGCAAGTGTGAACAAGTGAAATATTTTTCGATTTCAGAGGATGAGAAGTATCAATGAAGACACCCTAGAGTTACTAAACACTTTGGAAACCTATGGAAGGAGATACTTCAGTTTTGCTGAACACTCTGAAGGAAAGGGCTCATCAAGGAGTGCTTTGAGTAGGTGCAAGGAATGCACATAACCAACACATTCTGAAGTGTTGGAGGAAGTCAAGGAGAAACAGAGTTGCTGAACACTCTGTGCCTGGAAGTGCGAACTGTAGATTTGGTCTGGGTGACTTTGCGGGTCTGAAGTTTGGGGAAAGAGGGGTTTAAGCACACGATTTTAGACCAGGGTCACGTGGAGGACTCTGTGGGTACTTATAAACTCTCGAAAAGGGGATTTCACACTTGAGAGTTAATATTTTGACCTGTGGAGAAGATAGAGAAGGTTCAATACGAACCTGTGAACTGATTCATCTCCTGAATTCGATCAATCCTAGACCAAGAAGTCACGCAACCCCGGGGGAGAGTAGGGGATCTGCATCACCTGCACTTCCTAGCCAAGTGCCTCCTTCAGTGAAGTGTTGTCTTCCTGCACCAATTGTAAGTTTTTCGTGTTAGACCATGCTCTAGACTAAATATCTTGTGCAATGCTCACTTGTAATTTGTAGAGTGCTTTGGTTAGAATCTTCGACAACGCCAAGTCCAACATCAAAATCTTCTTCTGTGGCCTATGCACTGTCTCGTCATCTATAAACAACATTTAAGGAGTAATCCCAAATTTTACGCTCCCCTGCGCCATGATCTGCACTGTCTCTCCCACTAGTGCCCCTTCTTTGGCTAGAGTTGTTGTCTTCTATTGTTTCTACTCTGTCCTGACCTTCAATTTCTCTAACGTAGTTTTCATCTCTTGTATTTTCTCCAAAATTGAAGCTCTATGATTTTCGACGTTTTCCCACACCTCTGAAAGTCGATATTCCACTGTCGTTGCTATCAACTCCACATCATCTGTCATCAATGATGTCACCATGGGTTTCTTGTGGGCCTTGACCTTCTTTATAGAGCCACTTTCTTGCTCCCTTGTTCTCTTTCTTTGGGCCTCTGATGGTTCATATGATTCTGGCATCTGTGTATCCATGCATGTGTCATGCCCCTCTTCTTCTACCATCGATATTTTTTGTGTCTCCATCTACCTTTCTTTCGGGTGCACTTGTTCTGCTGTTTCTCTTGTTGTCTGCTCTGTGTACGGTGGTCCCTATGTAGAGCCACGTTGGGATTTATTCTTCATTCTAGATTTCTCCCGTACGATACTTCTGCCCCCTTCCTCGCCCTATGCTATATTTTTATTTTTTCTTGTGCCATTTGTGCCTGTCTGCTCTGCAGGGACTGTTCTATCCTGTATCCTTGTTTGTGCTCCTGACACCATATTTGGGATTTTTGGAACTCTCCACTCCTCGGGCCAGCCTTGGACCTCCATATGGATGACCTGCATTGTTACACAATACTTCAAATGAATCCACTCCTTAGATGGATCATTCTTTGCTTGTAGCCACATACTGTGGTGCGATGCCTGGAAGTTTTCTATCTGCCCAAACTCCTAGACAACTTCTATGGGAATCCTCCATGTCTCCACAAATCTATTTTGGATCTTTTTCAAGTATATTAGGAACATGTTGATGTTAAGTTTCTTCTTTTTGGGATCAAATGTACTGCGAAGGGATGTGTAGCGCGCTACGCCACATTTTCTTGTCCTTGGCAAGAACAGACTGTATGCAGGTTCCTGCCACCCCATAAGTGCAATGAGGATGAGTAACCATGAATAGTGGAACTCATAGCCCTAGTATTGTGCATCCTTGTAGTCTACAAGGAATGAGTTTAGTAGATAGGGGGACCAGCTCATCGATCTCCCCTTCACACATTATGCTGCTACTGCTACTACTCCCACGAATACTTATTCCTTTCTGCACTTTCACATTAATTTTCAACCCAAAAATCATGTTGCAAATCGTGTCACAGGATCATTGATGTCAATGATACTGATAACCATGTTACCCCTCTTCATGCCATAGTTTTCTCTGATCTCATCTGTGATGGATTTCTCCTTAGTTTTGTCTTCTAGGTACTGTTCAAGCTTCTCCCCATCTATGGGTAGCCTTGTAATTGCTGCGATGAGGTCGAAATTGATAGGCACTAGCCTATCCATCCATAATATTCCTTTGTGAACCCTCGCTAACAACTTCTTTACACATTCGTTTATGTGTTTACCATGCCCAAAGTGCAGTATGTCTAGTAGGTTCATTATGCTGGTGTTGTACAGTCCTAGGATCCATTGCCCAGGCTCCAACAGTGGCACACCTTATGGGCCTTCACCTCTACTTTCTAGATAGCTCTGTGCTACCAAATCTGGGAAATTTATGGTGTCAGACACATCATGGTCGGAGTATTTAAGGATATCAACTCCTCCTACAATCTCATCGTCAGTCTTCACTCCCTTGGGAATATTTGGCATCACTATGGCCAATTCTTCCTGTACGCTCTATACGCCTTGCACACTGCTCTCTGCTCACACATTCTTCTTCCGTTGTGGGGATGATACCCCACCCTAAAGTGGGGCCTCTTACTTTGTTTCATGCTTTGGTTTCATCTCTAGGCCCTGCTACGTGGAACCTGTGGCCGGTTCTTCTTGTTGTGACCCTTTCCCCCTGGACGCGTCATATTCTATCTATTTAACATCCTCTGCCATCTAATTGGGCTCTTGTGCAAGTTCCTGCTCCTCTTCCACATGCATTGTGGTCTTCTTGTACTTGGGTGTGTGGATTTTATCCACATTCACCAGTGTGGGCATCTCATTTGTTCCAGTTTGTGGCACACAAGTGATACTCTGTGTGTTTTGTTCGGTTTTGCTCGACACACCGACTCTTGGTGATGACATGGTGAGGTAATACGAACTGTATACATCCAAATCGACATAGGCTAGCACAAATTCACACTTTATTACTCTTCCACTCGGATATGCATTCTTCTCCTTAGAAAATAACACAATGGGTTGCTTTCCCCCATTTTTTCGACTTTATAGCGGGACGGAGAAGTGACAGCTGTGCTGCATTGAGATTTGTCACTTCTTCACTTTTTTTTTTGTTTCTTGCATGCCATGCCTTTGTGCCCAATAATTGGTATCTTGCGTGTAGTTCTTTCCATTCCTGATTTTCGTGCAACACACTGTTCTATTCTATCAAAACCCTCCATGCAGGCCGATTTGTTTTTATGGATTTTCTTATTTTTATTTATTTTTCTCATTTTATCTCTCTTAACTTCTAGTACTATAATACACTATGTTCATATCTTCTTACTGCAATGTATATTTATAAGCACTAGGAGGTCGACTGCCCCTATACAGTTTTAATCGACTCCCATTGATCCTTCCTCTCATTTCTGTGCCTCCCAAATATTTCAACTCTACAAATCTCCCATATGTGACAATCTTCCCTTCATATGGTCCCAACCAATGTATTTTGAATTTCCATGGATGCTGAAGAAATTTACTATCATATACCAAGACTAGGTCTCCCTCCATGAAACTTTTCCTCTTGATATGTTTGTCATACCAAGATTTATCTCTTGCTTTCTGTAATTCTTGGTGGAATCCTGCTAGGATCCTATCATCTTCCATCTCCATTAGTTGACTTAGCCTTTCTTTTACTGCTCCTCATTTTTTCATGTTGGTAATTGCTGCTACGCGCAGGCTAGGTACCAAGAATTCTAATGACACCACTGCTTCTTATCCATACACCAACATGAATGGTGTCTGTCCTGTCAAATTTTTGCATGTAGTCTTGTATGCCCATAATATTGCTGGTATCTTCAAATCCAAATCATCCCTTTTGACATTGCAGATCTTTGTCAAATCATTCTCTAGGATCTTATTAAAGGCTTCCACTGTTCCATTTTCTTGAGGGTGATATGGTGTACTCTTTTGATGATAGACTTCAAACTCCTCAGTCATATCCTTGATAGTACTACTGATGAAGTGAGTGCCTTGGTCACTTATCAAAATCCTTGGGCATCCAAATCTAGTGAGCACTTGCTCAAAACTGAAATGTGATGCTATCTATGTGCTGCAATATTTTACTGGTGTTGCTTCTTCCCATCTCATTAAGTACTCTGACGCAGTAATGATATACCTTGCTCCCGAACTCTTTGCTAGTGGATTAATTGGTTCCACAAAGTCTATTGACCATTTGTTGAATACTTACAAGGTTACTTGTGGTCTTAGGGGCATCTCATCCTATCTATTCAGTTTACCAACCCTCTGACATACATCACATATCTGGCAGTATTCCTTTTCATCTCTGTGAATGGTCGACCACCATAGTCCTGTGTGAAATACCTTCTTCGCGATAGTTTTTCTTGCATAATGTACTCCATCTATTCTAGCGTCATGAGCATATGCTAAAATCCTAGGCCTCTCATGTTCTAGCACATATATTCTCAAAATGTTGTCTGTGCCCAACTTGTATAAGTGTCATGAAATCAATTGATAGTTTGCAGCTCTAAATACCATATTTTTCTTCTATGCCATGTTAAAATCTTATGGCGTAGTCCCTGTGCTCAAGTATTCAATGATGTCAACAAAATATTCATCGGCTAATTGGATTGAAAATAACTACGCATCAGGGAAATTGTCCTCTAAATTTGTAGGTTCCTCTCTATTGGTGATCCTCGACAGGTGATAAGGTCCTGCATTCAACTTCCCTGGTTTGACTATCACGTCAAAGTCAAATTCCTGAAACAACAGTAACCATCTACACATTCTCCTCCCTAACACTGGCTTATTGACTAGATATTTGAGGGCATAATGATCTGTGAACATTTTAAAGTGTTTCCCAAGTAGATAGTATCTGAACTTTTGCAGTGCATATACCATTGTTAGGCCTTCTCTTTCTATAGTATTGTAGTTCTACTCTAACTCTGACAATTTTTTGCTTGAAAATGCTATAGGATGGTCTAACTCTCTTGCTCCTAGATGCTCTAGAATAGCCCCAAGGGCTATGGTTGATGCATCTACATGCACATGAAATGTCTTTTCCCAGTATTATAATACTAGTATAGGTGTTGTGGCCATTTTTTCTTTTAGAGTGTCCAAACCTCGCTGACAGTCCTCATTCCACTAGAATTTACTATCTTTCTTCAAAAGTTTCTCCATCGGTGCAGTGATTTGTGCATGCCCTTTTGTGAATTTCCTGTAGTATCTTGTGTGTCCCAATGTTTCTCTCAACTGGCGTACTGATTTTGGTGGTGGTAAATTGAAAATCACTACAATCTGGGAAGGATCTACTAGCAAGCCTTGTTTGCACACTATATGGCCCAGTAGTATTCCAAATGGTGTCCCAAAAATGCACTTCTTGATATTCAATGATATCTGACACTGCCTACATCTTTCCAACATCAGACTTAACACTTCCACATGGTATTTTAACAGACTATATATAGCCCAATCATCCAGATACACTAGCTGAAAACTGATGGATGAATTCTTTGAATGCAACTATGAATACTCTTGAGAATATTGTTGGTGCATTCTTCAGTCCAAAAGGCATGACTATGTTTGGTAGGATCCCCATTCTATGGAAAAATTAGTCTTGTACCTGTCTTCTGGGGCTATTTTAATCTAATGGTAGATTGAGAATCCATCTGTGAATGAGTATGCTTCCTGGCCTCCTACATTCTCTAATACCTCATTTGTGAAAGGGGTGGGAAAATGGTCATGCAGGTAAGAAAACATTCAACTTCCTCAGATCGATACATATCCTTATGCCTCCTTGCTTCTTCTCCTAAACTACCATAGGGATTATCCATTCTGATTCTTCTATTGGTTCTATGATTCCATCTTCCAACATTCTATCAATTTCTTCTTTTACTTTCTACTTATATATTGGATTCAGTCTATATGGTCGTTGTCTGATTGATCTAGCCTCATGTTTTAGAGGTATATTCATCTCTCCTAGATCTCTTTCTATGCCTTTCATCTTTGTAAAGGTTGTTGGGAATAAGTCACTGTAATCGCGCAATAACTTTGTTATTCTTTCTACTATTTGTTCATCCCAGTAGTCTCCAATACTGACCATTTTGGGATTATCATTTGTCCCAATATTTGCTTTCTTCACCTTGATTGGAATAGAAAATAATTATGATTCTAGATATGTGACTACCACCTCTCTTTTTCCTTCTATTTCTGTAATTTGGATATTGCACGGATCATATTCATCTGTTGCTTCTTCCTGCACATGATAGCATGCCAATAGTTCTTTCACCGTTTTTATATTTTTTTGTTGGTATTAAGTGATAAGTTAAACCTATGGTTCCTTAATAAATATCACCCCTATGATTTGTTTGAGTGATGAATCAATGTTGGGGTTCTCATTTTCAAATGAGAAAGTGACTATAAAATTATTTTGTAATGCTGTCCATTCTACAATGCCTCTGCACAGTTCTTGGTCTACATACCACTTTTCCATAATTCCTTCCAATGTGTGAATGAAGTGATGAGGCCATTCCTCTGGTGGTGTCATTCTTCATAGTGTTCTGCACTTCTCCAAGTGTTGTACCCTATCCATCATATCTCTGCATCTCATTTTTTCCCTATTATGTGCTGAATCTAATGTGTACTAATTGCTTACATTGGTACTAGTCCTTAACTGTCTCCTTATGTGCACCCCACCATCTTGCAGGTGTTTCCTTGAGTGATATATCCAGGGATAAGAGCCTCTGATTTTATAACACTTCATATTCATATCTTGTTAGGAAATCTTCTAAGTCATTCACCCCATCAAAACTAGGAGGTTCTCTTATCTCTGTACCTACCCATCTTACTGTGCAGTCTATTCTTGCGCACCTTCTTGTGGATACTTCATGCAATATATGTTTCCAATTCTCCAACCCTATATCTAAGTCTGAAGTGCATGATGTGATACTTCTCCAACTGAGTACCCCATCTAAAGTTGGATTCACATAATCTTCTTCTCGCGCAATGGTTTTGTATAACTGGTTGATTTCATCCAGGTCTAAGCAAGTGGGTTCTACAAACCTTTCTCCTTCTGATAGGTCTAGTGGCGCAATGACTCTGTATTCTCCTGACTCAAATTTCATCTTCCTTATCTTCAAATTGATTATTGTCTAGTTTTCAAACGCCCAATCCAAGCCAAGAAATGCTGGATAAGGTGTTGTGCCATCCACTATTTCTATCACTTCAAAATTCTCTTTAGTGCACACTCCATCCAGATCTACTGTCACAACCTTTATCCTTCCATTTGAGAGAAACCTATTTTGATTTTCTAGTTTCAGTTGAACAGGTGAATATCCTAATGTGGGCTCTCCCATGCATTTCCATGTCTTCTTGGGTAACACATTTACTTCAGATCCTAAATCTAGTATAATATCCCCCATGTTGAAGTATCCAATATTGGCATTCAATTTGAATTCTCAGCTTGTTCTCCTCCTTGTATGCAGATGATTAATCATTTTCTTCTCTAGCTTCCCCTCCACCTCTATGTTACATCTTTGTACCATATTTTTAATGCTTTAACAAATGATGGATCATTGAGTAGTTTAACACAAGATTGAAGAAAAGCCTTTATGGTACTTACTTGTACTAGGGGTTGTGCTTCATTAGTGTGATCCAATGATGAAGGCATCTCGTATGTTGGTATTTCATGAGTATGTTGCGCAGTTTATGTAGATGCAATGTCTGACTTCAAGAATTCTTGTCTGGCATGCTTGAATGTCTCCTTTTTGTTCTGCGCAGCAAACTACTTATGTGGTTTGACATTCTTCTTCACCCTTTGGTGTTGTGTTGGATATTGTCTTACTGCATCATCTCTTGTCTTAGCTCCTTTGTGCGCAACTATGTTTATATTTATTCCATCATCCATTGCTTCTGCAGAAATACATTGAACATTTTGATTGTTCTGATTTCTGTTTTCTTGGATTTTCCCCAACAATGTTAGATAGTCTTCTGTGTCATGATCTGATGCATGAAAATACATACATGTCGTAGGTGGAAGTGGAAATTCTCTTACACAGTATCATGGTTGTTGACATGTATGACATACCACTAGTCCTCTACATCTTCCAAATCCTCCTCTACCTCATCCTCCACCTCTGTAGAAAGCTTGGTCTCCTCACAGGGTGTTGTAATGAGGCACCTGATTATACTGCGTGGGATTATAATTTGGTTGCATGATATTATACTGTGGCTGTGTAATGTTATATTTTTGTAGAGAAGTGTTATATGGGGATGGTACTTGGTTAAATTGTGGTGCATCTTGCCCTATCATCATTTCTGCATGCACCCTATAGGTGTCTAATGTTCTTTCCCTCATCAACTCCATTCTCCTGCAATCTTTGTCATCATGGCCCCACTGACTTGCAAAAGTTGCAATATTAACTCTTAGGCACTTTCTGGTATTTATGCATCATTGGAAAATGATATGGATCATGCCTCTATGTCTTACATATCTCACAACATAGTCCTCCTGATTGAAAAGGGTTTGGCAGTCCTATTTCCATGTACTGCATGAAAGTTGGGCATTCATTCTTGTGGTGTCCTTCTGTCCTACATGTGGTACATTAAACAACTTCCCTTTTTTCTTTACCCCTTTTCTGGTTTAGTTGAAATGTTAAATTCTTCATATCCTCCTTCAAATCCTCTATTGTTGGATTTGTCTTCTGATATTGGTTCTCTTCCAGTTGTAAGGCTTCTTGTAGAGCCTCTGCCTGAGTTTGAAACTTCTATTGTCTCAAAGGGTATTTCAAGTGTTGTAGCAGGGAATTCACAAATAGATGTCTATGCTGCATATCTGTCATGACATACTTCAACTTTCCCTTCAATTGTTTTAATCTCTGGTCAATATCCAAGATAGATTCCCTTGTTTTTTTTCTAATCTCTATCATCTCATTCATTTAGAGATCCTCTGAGATAGGCTTCTATAATTCATTTATCAACAACTTCTTGATATCTACAATCATTTTGGTTGTTTCTGGTGGACTGTTTGCAACTAAGATCATGTACCAATCCAGTGTGTGGTCTCTTAGTGTGATAGCTAGCTGTGCAAGTTTTTTATCCTCCTCTGTGATCTTCTTTGCTTCCCATATATTTTCACAGATGAACAAGTGCTTCTCAGGGTCCTTAGATGCCTCTCCCTTGAATTATGGTAACCTGATGGTGGGATCATGTCCTGCCATCCTGAGTGATGAACTAATACCTTCGTGTGATGTAGATCCTTGACCAATGCTTCATGAAATGGCTTCCCCGGTTGTTTCTCCCTATGTAGATGTACTTCTTATTGTGTTTCTTCCACTGAAATTCGGTTGTCTAAATGGTGGTGTTCTTTCTGGTGTATTAGTCACACATGGGTTTATGGGTTCCACATTGACACTGATATGGATAGGATTTCTACCTTTAGTTCCTGCCCTTATACATCATGTCTTACTTTCATATGTCGCGCACATGATTTCCTCAATCTTCTCCACATCCTAGAGATCCTCTACCTCTTCTTCATCACTTTCCAAGCCTTCCCTCACAACTATGGATCTCTTCTTATTGTTCATCTTGTATTGGTAGGGTTCCCCATTGAGCGTTCTTCCAATTGTTACCATGATCTGCTTGATTTGGTCTTCCTCCATCATGATTGGGTTGAAGGCCTCCTCCTTCTTTCCTTTATCCATCTCTTCCTCCATTTCTCCGGATCTTGTCAGTGCTTCCCCCCTTCCCCCATGCATGCAAGGAAGTTTAGTTGTCTTATGCCATTATCATTACACCTTTTTTATACAGTAAAATATTGATGGAAGTATACAATGATATGATATACCTACCTCTAGGTCCCTTCATGAACTATTGTTCCACTGTGCTGTGAGATTTCACAGTATCTACAACAAATTCTGTGATAAATCTTGCAACAATGTTGTAACACCCTGTTTCCCCCAGATTGTAAATATAAATGAACTAGCCAAGGACTATGGAAAAACTCATAAGTATGAATATGTGATGTAAATGGACTTGCAGGAAGAGGTCAATGAATGTAAATGACAGTTTGAATTTATGGCAGAAACTGCTGAGAGGGGATGTGCGGAAAAGAGACCACGATGGTGGTGGAGGGCACCTTGGAAAAGGGGCGTTAACTTCCACTGAGAATTAATACCGTATTTGGACTCCACTGGCCCGGAGAACCAAAAGCGGCTCGCTGGCCCTGAAAATTAATGGCTCGCAGACTGGTAGGCGGATGTCTTGATGAGGGATGGGAGGGTGAGCCACCCATCCGTAGGGACGTCAGGCCT
>ML776793.1:26221-46114 GCA_009831015.1 Picea engelmannii
AATGAAGCTAACCATGCCCAGCTGCCCTCGGGAAGTTGTCTTCCTTTACCTGCTCCCGGGAATGACCCGGTAAGGATCTCTTCACAGAGACTCCCTCCTCGGAAGGGTGCACCCAGAAACCAGAATAAGGATTTGAATGCACAAGCCTTATTAACCCTGTACGAGGAAGAACGATCCTATTGAAGTTCCAAGATAGTAGTGTTGAGCGACAAATAAGTCGACGGATGAGATCTCGTCAGAGGTTCCATAGTCATCCACGACCATTAGATTTACGAAAGTAACGCAGGTGTTACTTACCTTTCCCCCTTGTCCTATATCATTGTGGGCAACGGGAAATTGGGATCGTAAACTCCAAGACCCAAAAGCACGAACCGGGACCGTTAGATCATGGTCCAACTAACCGTCAATCGTTGGATCTGGAGAAGCTGCGCAGGGGTTAAGCACAAGGGTAGGCACGCGAGGAGATGATCTGAACCGTTGGGTCTTAGGTCATAGTCCCAACCGCCGTCAGATCTCAAGAAGTTGCATCCGAGTTAAACCCTAGTGTGCAAAGAAAGAGTCTCCGCCGTTGATCTCCACAGGGACACGGGGACGGGGATCACGAGGAGTCATGAATCGGGAATTCAGAGTTTTCGAATACAAGGAAACTTTGTTATGTGAAATCCCGATCCGCGATTTCCTGATAGGATCTAAACCGTCCATTCTTGGAGGACGCGTGTCAGTAGATCCAGAAGGGTCGTGAATCGGGAACTCGGAGTTCTCGAGCACTAGGAAACCTTGTCGAGTGAACTCGCGATACGCGATTTCCCGATGCGATCTGAGTCGTCCATCCTCAGAGGACAGATGTCAGCGATCCAGAGCGAGTCGGGAAATCGGGGTTCCCGAGAGCAAGACAACCATGATATCCAAAGTCTCGAAAATCCTGAAAATGGATCCTGACCGTTGAACTCGGCAGGATACGTGTCAGCGTTTGGGAGGCATCGGGATTTTTACCATCGGAGATTTAGGGAGTATAGAACCATTACATATTGAAATCGCGATGCGCGATTTCCTGAAGAGATCTGAGCCGTTCATGACGAGGACGCGTGTCATAAGATCCCGAGGGATCGGGGTTCGACAATTCGAGATTTTTGATAACAAGAGACTCACGACAGGAGGAATCCCGAAGCCCCGAAACCCCGATGGGTAGCTATAGAGTGGTGGACGTATGGTAACGGGTCACATGAGAATGGAGCCAGCCTAGAGAGCTAATGCGTGAGGGGCGCATTGGAGTTCGGAGGATGAGTTTGACATTTGAAACACCGAATCCCGATATTTAACCAGGGGTTGGCATTTCGCAAATGCTGGTTTTCTAGAGGTTTCTCACTTGTGGGAGATTAATCTGAAATTTTTAAAATTATGATAGTGGGTGTGTTACAAATGTTGTCTATCCAAAGATCTACTATGCATGTAAATTTATTGTCAACTTGTTGTTACTGCGCGATCTCCATAGAATTACACTCTAGCTCTCTGATCCGATTTGTAGGGTGGTTGTATTTCAACCTTAATATCCACTCCTGCAACACATGTGGGAAATCACAGAAAAATACTTCATGCAAGCCGCTAAATACATACTTGTCCAAATATTTGCACAGTGTTAACTTCAGGTTTCTGTTATCTTTCTGCGCAAATTACAAATCCTTTTTTTTTAAACAACTCTCGATCTCCACCTTCAATGAATTCCATGGTCTAAACATCCCCTTTTATATTCTCATTCTTTTTAATGTTTTCTCACCAGATCTGACATTCTTTTCACGATTCTTCAACATATCTCATTCACTCAATCCCATTCTATTCCAACTGGAAATAGAACCATTTGTTGGTTTCTTATTTCCTCTAACTACTCCTTGTATAACCTAGGTTCAGGTCTACTATAGTTTCCAACAAAAACACCTAAACTATCAGACTCTTGGTAAACCAGAAGGCAACACAACACACATAATGCACTGCGTAGTCTCACCCGAGATAGTTCTTATGGGTGGATACAATGCTCAGGTTCTTGCATCCTGGGAATGAGTGGGGATATGGGATTAAAATTTGTGATCTTCATTTGTTACTTTAACATTAAGCTTATATTGAATATCCTGCCATTCTTATTCATGCATGTAAAATAACAGATCTAGCTAGTCATTCACGCATTTTTCTAACATCTAATCATTGACAATAAATGAAATACACATTATTCAATCACATAACACATGATCTACCATGGTTCACCCCTCTTGGGCTATGTCCACAAAGATTTGGCTTCTCTTCTCTTTTATTATGGTGTTTCCAAAACTACAATGTCACGTGCATTACAACACTCCATCAAATGGGTCACGATATACAATGAGGTGGACTACATCACACCAGGCTCCTCAACCTGTGATATAACCCTCAAGATATACCTTATTTCCTCTCCTCATCTCAACAACTTACAAAATGAGATCGGATTTTATAGACATTCAGTCTTCAAACAACATAGTAACAATGACCAACCCCCAACCTAGACCTCCTAGGTACCTATATATACATGTTTTTGTCTTACCAACCATTGCATTATTTTACCAAAACCCTAACCCTAGCATGGTTAGGTCTTCTTGCATGCATGCCTCACATGCTTTTCTCCCAAAATGGGCTTTTCTCCCATATCTTCTCACAAGTAAAAGAAGAAAATATTTTTGATCATCTCAAAGAATTTTAAAAGAGTATTGCAGTTAAAACAAAAGAAAATTTGATAAGCATACTTCAAACACTCTAGAATACAAAGACTTGAAATATCATTGAATTCATGCCCCTAAGTAATTATTTAATGATTTTTATTCGTGAAAGATATTCAACAATACAATTGACTAAATGTTCAGAAATGAAGCTTGTCAAACGCAAGATTAAGTCTCAATGAATTCAATAGAAATAACGACTTACATCTGACAGTCACATACATGGTTGTGAATAATCCATGATCATATAATAAAATTCTTTGAAGAATACAAGATAAACACTTAAGAAGTCAACCTTATTCAGAAATATGAATCAAAGGCCTTGAGAAAATGGCATAGAAGAAGAAAAAGAATGGATAAGATGGATATCTTTTTTCATTGATCATAATCTTCGATGCATACTGATGGTTGATCCCCTCTATTCTAATCTTCTGATTACCTTTCTTCTAACACTTTGATGAATCCCTCTCTTGCTTTTAAAAACTGGTTCTTCTAACTTCTCGTGTAGTTAGGGATTTCTCTTTCTTGAAATAATTTCTTTAATTGATTCTTCAAATAAGTAAATCCTTTATTAATTCACTTTTTAACATCTTCATTTTCAAGTGGGCACTTTTTCGTCTTTTATAAAAAAAATTAAATAAACTTTTATTTTAATTTTTTTTAATTAACTACCCCTTTAAAGAGAGGACAATGTATTAATTTTTTGGATATGATATTCAACCTTGCCATGGAAACTAATTTACATGTTATATTCACATCTCATCTTTCCAATGAGTCCTTCTGGGTGCAATTTAGATTCTTGGATCTCAAGATACGACCTCGTGAAGTCGAGGTGTCCAACAGATTTATCAACAAGGCATAAAAATATTGTTGATTGTTCTTTAAAATTTTTGGAACATTATGAAAAATTTCATCTCTCAATACCTATCTCACCATCTTCCTCTTCGAAATACCTTTCCAACAAGGTAAACTTTGCACGATTCCGACTCACGAATCTCACAATATGGCCTTCAGAACAACAAGACTCAACAGTCGTTGATTGATCTTCATGGGGCAATCTAGGCCATTGGTTTTAAATTTGTCCTCCTTTGAAAATTTTGAATTTTATTCATAAATGGATATCTCACATGCATGGGATTTTAATAAATTTTAGTGTATATATTACAAAGTATGATATATGGATATTTAAGAATTCGACCTTCCTAGGAAATTAGTTAATAACTAATATTTTGACCAAAAGTCATCCTCCACCCATACCTAGTCAGTGCCTAGTGGCATCCTCGTAATCACCCAATTAGCATGAGTCAACAATCCACATGTCACCATATGCCATCGTGTGATAGGTCACCATCAATTTCCACATGTCACCAATAATAATATGCCATGTGTCACCAATTGTGAGATGCCATGTGTTTACCATGTGTCATAGTAATTTGTTTCCATATGTCTCCAAAAGTGGGCCACCATGTGTCATGTAATAATTAGTTGGTTTATGGAGTGTTCTCATTGGTTGGTAATTATTGTGATTAGTTTAATACATTAGTTAAAAATTGGAAGGAGAAAATAGAACGAGAAGTGGGTAGGGGAAAGTGAGGGTGGTAGAGGGATAAGGGTGATGTAAGGGGAGGGTAAATTGTAGGTGGCAGAGGAGTGTGGCGGGTTAGGGAGATGGAGGGATAAGGAGGTGAGGGAAATGGGTAAGTCCATGAGTCCTCCAACCCTCCATGCTGTGGAGAGAATGAAGTGAGGGGGGTGAGTGGGTAAGACAAGTCAGATCAACCGCTAAACTAAATAAAAATAAATTTAAGTATAGATAAAGGGGGCGGGGAATATGGGAGAGTATGAGAGGTATAAGGAGAGCAGTGTTGTAATAAGGAGAAGAGAGAAGAGTGGAGCATGGAGGGTATGGTGAGTGAAAATTCCATGCTATAATAAGAATAAACTGCATGAGTCTTGAACCCATAAGGATTCAAGGAAACATGGGTTATGAACCCATGAGTAATAGATTCAAGAAAACATGGGTTATGAACCCATGAGTAATATAAGAAAATTCATGGGTCATGAACCCACATTTTATATGCGAAAAATTGAATAAAAAGGGTTAAGTATGATAGATAGAGAGGAAAGTACTTAGTCAAAAACTTGAATATGGCATGGTTCCAAGAATTGAATGTGGTTCTGAAGAGTTGGTCATGCTTCCACATGGAAGAAGCATTTTTTGCATGTTTGATAGAAACCTGGATATCTTGAGCATAAGAACTCGGATTTTGAATCCGTAAAATGAATGGTGAAGCTGAGATTGATGGCTACACAATGAAACTATAATTGTTCAAAAATGTTCTTTTTCTAACATCTATTTTTTTTTCCAAGAGAGGGAAAATAAAGATGGCCAATTTTTTATCAACAACTGGCTCCAACTAAGGGACAATGATCCCCTGTGGGTTGTTGAGAACAACAGAATCTGAAGACCAGATTCCTTATCCATTGGGATATGGAGTCATATTCACAATGAATTCTTGTATTTATTATGTCATGGAGTTAACTTCAAATATAACCTTAACTTAGCAATTGCTTTATTGTTCAAAATTTGACTGAAAAAATAACTAGAAATAAGATCTACCTACCCTATCTTACTTGAAGGGAAGGGACATTTTTAGGTGTAGGTAGATTTCCAATGGATCTATTCAAGCATCCATCTGATTTTTGGAATGAACTCTATAATTAAAGTACATATTGGATCTTGTACCAAATAGTCGGGGGCATGTCCAAAGTGTGATGGAGAAAAAATGAACTAGATGCGCTGAGAATTTGATTGTTTTGCTTTTCCAACAATCCTTTGGAACCATGTTTCAATGAAACCAATTATTGGTTTCTCAAGAATGTTGTTGTTTTTTATTTGATGAGTATTTTCCAATCTGAAAAACACTTTCATCTTTCTCCTTATCTCCAATCACTTCGAAGATTATTGATTTATCAACAGTGTCTTGAAAATATTATTCTTTCATGCAATGATCATGTTTCCATGGTGAGGTTGCAATGATGAATTTATGTTGAAAATTTGTTGGGAATTGTAAGGTTGTATTTTGTCATTCATCAATAAATTCACAATCTTCAGAAATAAAACATATCACCAATGTATCCTCTTGGTGCAAATTTCCTTATTTTGATGTTTTGAGGATATCTTCTTCATTAAAATTTGTTTCAGGTGAGCAATTGACATCATGGAATTCTTACACAAAGTGATGAATCTTACCAATATTTATGTTCATCCAATTTAGACATTGTTCTTGTGGCTAGATGTAAACTGGCTGTGCCATTTGATACTTTTTTGCAACACTTTCATCATGATTACATTGAATTAAATCCTCGTGTTCATATTTGAACTCATTATGATCATTGTCCTCAAATTGAGCACATGAGAGGTTGAAATTCCCTTCCTATGGAGCATACAGAGGATGATATTTTTCTTGAATTGAAATATTATAGTCTTCTTTTTCAGTTTCAAGAACAAGATCTGAAAAAAAAATCATGTCTTTCATCAAAATTTTCTTCTAAGTCCATTCCTATATTGTATTGAAAATATATTGGGAATTTTAATATATTAGCACTCATTTCAAGAATATCTCTTTCAATGACTTGATATCGCTACATTAACTCTTTCCAATTTCACTTTCTGTCTTGCTTCAATAGAAATATTAAATTCATGATAAAGGTATTTTTATATCAACTGAAAATAATGACATCGTTTGGAAACATTTATCGAGTAATTTCATAAAGAACTTTCATGAATTTGAAAGTGAAATCTTTGACTGTTTCTTCCTCATTCATATGAATTTCAACCAAATTCAAGAAAATGGAATATGGAGATTTTCTTGGAAAATATTTCTCCACAAATAAATTTTCTAGTACATCCCAACTAGTGATGGTTTTAGATAGTAATGAATAAAACCATTCACCAACATATTATTTTAGAATTAAGATGAAAAGACGACATAAAATATCATTTTCAGTCACATTAAAAATTTCACAAGCACTGTCAAATTTAATCAAATGTTTCTTTGCATCCTCTGAAGTATTCCCAAAGAATATGGGAAACCTGTCCATGGAAATATCTGGAAAGGGATGAACTTCTCCTTGAAAATTGAGTAGAATTATATGAAATTGTTTCTTTCTTTGGACACCCTCTCCCTTTATTGTGTCTTGAACAACTTTTGTTGATACCGGTGGAGAAGGAAAAACATCTTCAAAACATGAAAGAAATTCCTCATAGGAATATTCATATTGATCTTCTTGAAACTTTGGATTATTTTCAGTGAAGTCACCAGGGAATATTTCTTTAAAATATAGAGTTTCAATGATGGAGTCACTGGGGATATCATTCTCCCAAATCTTGAATGATTCTTTGTTTCTATGGAAATTTTCACAGCTAATTTGTGACTGCAATTTCAAGAATATTTCTTCAAGGCCATTTAATTCTTTTTACACAAGGTTTTCAAAAACCCAATTCATCTTGAATCTATCTCTGGATATTTTTTCAAAATTTCAACCAGATTGCATCAAATATTCCAATAATATATGATTTTAAAGGTATAAAATTTCTTGAAAAAAAATCACTCCCAAGTATGGTCGCCAAAAACGTTGATGTTTGGATCTGTTTAGACCGAAACAACAACCTCATGTGGATAGAAATCCCCCTGCGTTTTTATAGAGGTGGTACTCCTCTTTGGATGAAAGATATATATTGAATATCTTGGATTAGGAATAATTCTTAGAAAACAAACCCCAGATCTTTATTGCTTTAATTTATACATGGAATGGTTCTTTAACAACCTGATCTGCTCTTTTTGTGCATCGAGAATTATTTTAACAATAAAAATGATTGAAGGAAGGGTTCAATATCAAAATATCTCTTTGCTGAACATCATATATACAACCCTCTGAATCAAATACAAATAGAGTATAAATCCTTATCTTCTCACAAGGAAAAGAAGAAAATTGTTTTGATCATCTCAAAGAATTTAAAAAGAGTATTGTAGTTAAAACAAAAGAGAATTTGTTTAGCATATTTCAAACATATCACACTCTGGAATCCCAAGATCTGAAATATCATTGAAGTCACGCCCCTAAGTAATTCTTTGTAGAGTTTTATTCATGAAAGATATTCAACAATACACAACATCTTAGCAAATCAATTGACTAAATCTTTAGAAATGAAGCTTGTCAAACACAAGACTAAATATCAATGGATTCAATAACAAACTTGGCTTACATCTGGTAGTCACATACATGGTTGTGAATACTCCATGATCATATAAGAAAAGTCTTTGAAGAATACAAGAGAAACACTCAAGAACTCAACCTTATTCATAAATATGAATCAAAGGCCTTGATAAAATAGCGTACAAGAAGAAAAAGAATGGATAATATGGAGATCTATGTTCATTGATCAGAAGCTTCATTTCATACTTATGGTTGATCCCTTATATTATGATCTTATGAAACCCTCTCTTGCTTTTAAAAACCGCTTCTTCTAACTTCTCGAGCAGTTAGGAATTTATCTTTATTGAAATGATTGCTTTAATTAACACTTCAAATAATTATCCTTAAATAATTCACATCATTAAAATCCACATTTTGAAGTGGGCCCTTTTTCATCTTTCATAAAAGTTTTTAAATAAACTTTTATTTTGAAATTTTTTAATTAACTTCCCCTTTCAAGAGAGGATTGTTTTTTAATTTTTTGGATGTGATATCAAACCTTTTAGCCATGGAAACTAATTTATATGTGATCTTCATTGTATTATATTTCCAACGAGTCCTCTTGGGCACAATTTAAATTCCTAGATATCAAGATATGACCTCGTGAAGTTGAGGTGTCAAGTAGATTTATCAGCAAGGCAAAAAAATATTGTTGACTATTATTTAAATGTTTTAGAAAATTCTAGAAAATTTTAGCTCTCAATAGTTGTCTCATCATATTCGTTGTGGAAATACCTTTCCAACTAGGTAAAGTTTGCACGATTTCGACTCCCAGATATTGAGATATGGTCTTCAGAACAACAAGACTCAACAATTGTTGATTGATTTGCATGGGGCAATCTGTGCCCATGGTTTTAAATTCGTCCTCCTTTGAAAAATTTGACTTTTATTCATAAGTGGATATCCCACATGCATGGGATTTTAAGAAATTTTAGTGTATATATTACAAAGTGTAATATATACTTAGTAAGAAACAAAGAAGACTATGGAGATTTAAGAATTTGACCTTCCCCAGGAAATTAGTTAATAATTAATATTTTGACCAAAAGTCATCCTCCACTCATGCCCAATCAGTGCCCAGAGGCATCCTCGTAATATCCTAGTTAGCATGAGTCAACAATCCACATGTCACCACATGTCATTGTGTTATAGGTCACCATAAATTACCACATGCCACCAATACTAATATTCCATGTGTCACCAATTGTGAGCTTCCATGTGTCTACCATGTGTCATAGTAATTTGCTGCCATGTGTCTCCAAAAGTGGGATGCCATCGACATTGACATCATGACTCATCCTGAGTCACTACCTAACTCAAGCATCTGTCACTTTTTGTGCCAGCGTGTCATACATTTTAGTGATTCTTTGGCACTGCGCCTTAGCCTGACTGCTCCTTTCGGCAATATCTTCCATGAGCTGCGTGGTGACTGGGTTTTGTAGCAACTCTCCTCCTTCCATGCCTTTGTGTTCGACATTAATTTTTGCTACATTGATCTCGACGACTAGCTGCTCTGCCTTTTCTTGCAGGGGATCCAACTAAGGCTATCGTGCAATCTTCTGTGCTCTGATTTCTGGGGGAGTTGTGGGAACTGTGCACTCCTCTAGTTATTTTATTTGGTCTTTGTAGTTTCGAAGTGTCTGTACTATATACCGCATTTTCTCTTGCGCTTACACTCCCTGTACCCCTTCGCTCTCTGAGATGGATTGGAATATTGTGTGTATCTAGTTTTCCATTTCATCCACCTTATGCTATGCCATCCTTTTCTCCCGCCGATGCAGGAAAATATTTCCACCTCAGCAACGCACCAACATGCCAACACATCAAAGCGTAGTTAATAAGGGGAGAGGCACCAACCCTCTCCTTTTTCCCTCGAATTTTAAAAATTCAATATAATGAAAGAAAATTAAATGTTGTAAGGATGAGAAGAGTCGAGTTATTGCCTTTGTACATGAAGTATATGAAGTTGCCTTTAATAGGCTTGAGCTGGACATATCTTGAGCATAGCCTCATATATGAATTGCTAATGATCATTCAATATAATCTACCTCAGTAGATAGGATTTATAAATGGTGATTAGACAACACTAGAGTAGTTGGAGGGAAAGGCTCGAGGAGCCCCACTTATATAAATATTTGTAAAATATGCCCAATAGAGGTGTTTGAAGGGAGATTGTAAATCATTGTAAGCCAAGAGGAGAGAGCCGAGACTCTGTTACAGTCCGAGCTTGTACACATTGTAAACATACATTCATATTAATACAAAGAGAGTAGTTTTTCCTGCCTATGAGTTTTGAGTGCGTTTATGTGTTTAATGAATGTTATCTGTGTGCTTATGAATATATGTTGTAGATGTATGTGATAGGATTCCATTTGTAGGGATAAGATAGATTCCAATATCTGTTGTGGGTTTTTTGGATTAATTATGGGTTCTTTAGGTTGTGCAAGGAGTGCACAACAGAGTATCAAAACCTTTGTGATCCAGTGCAAGGAGTGCACATTTGAACTCTTATGAGTCAGAGAAGAACATGCCAGGAGGGAACACCATAACATTTATAGGTTCAAGAGGAGCCTCAAGGTTACTAAACACCTTGGAGGGGAAAGTATGTGTAGGAGAAAGCGCAACCAGAGTTGTTGAATACTCTAAGAGCTTTGCTAGGTGGGGATCGAGCAGGTGGAAGTGTGCACAAGTGAAATCCGTTTCGAGTTTAGAGGAGGACAAGTATCAAGGAAGACACCCAAGAGTTACTGAACACTTTGGAAACCCATGGAAGGAGATACTTTAGAGTTACTGAACACTCTGAAGGAAAGGGATTAGCAAGGAGTGCTTTGAGAAGGTGCAAGGAGTGCACAAAACCAACACATTCTGAAGTGTTGGAAGAAGTCAAGGAGAAACAAAGTTGATGAACACTCTGTGGGAGAGCTCTGCAAGTGTGCATGGAGTGGATGCAAGGGATGCATCAGTGAACATGAAGGATTTTAGGAAGCAGGGGGAATACCTATGCAAGGAGTGCACCAGGCCAACACTTAGATGAAGTGTTGAAAGTTTGAAGCTGTCTGGAGGATCAGTTGAGCGCAGGGAGTGCAAGAGATTCAAAATTATGGGATAAAGGTTTCCAAGAGGGAACACCACAAGGTTAAGATTCAGAGGAGATTTGCGTGCAAGTCTGCAGAAAGATCACAAGTAGTGTGCCAGAGGTAAAGTGGGTTTTGCTTTACAAAGATCAGGAGGAAGAACATCAAGTTGCTAGGTGTTGTTAGTGGGAAATCCCTCTAGGGTTTTATCATGCATGCAGAAAAAACCTAAAGATTCCTACTTTCTACCGTCATCCTGGACCTAATCCCCATTATTCTTAAGAAAATACATAGTCAAGAAGATCAAGTGAGCATAACTTATTTCGTGCATTTGATATCGATCCTTCTTCATACTTGGTCATTCTTTGACTGCAACTCTCCTCCCAAGGCTGACCTACATTCACATAAGACAAACAAAGAAATCCACATGCATTTAATCTACAGATTAATGGGTTAGAGATTTAATAAACATGTATGCAATAAACCATGAAAACCTCATATGGTGGGACGGGAAAAGTACTTCTTTATTATTAACTTCAATAAATCAACTTACAATGATGAAGCTGACCACTGTTCCATGAACCTAGTCTTGGGATCCTCTTCAACTGTCCTCCAACTTCTTTTCTCTATACTTTTCTTTGCACAAGGATGGCTAAAGGTTGGGACAAGGGGAATGCACAATCAGGTATAGTTTCTTTACTATGATTCTCCTCTTCCAAATGGGACCCCTAACCCTTCTTTTATAGGTTAGAAGAAGCTAGGTATTTTGTCGAACTTCCGGCCATGCATGACCAAAAGGTTTAGTTAACTTACCCAAAGTTGTGTGTTCTATCAACAAATTTCCTTTTTTCGTGCTTTTGTAGGTACATGCGGGCTATCTTGAGTCAGCTAGCATGTACATGCATGCAGTAATGTAGCAGGGCGTGTGGGCCTTTATGAAAGGGTTTTTTAAGAAGAGTTGTTGAGCAGTGTTTTGGAAAAGAAGGAATCTGAGATGGCCTAATGCCAGGTAAGCATGTCTGGTGCAAATTAGGGTTATAATAGATGCCCCCTAATGTGTGAGGTCAGAAGAGCATCTGATGGATGAAATACATTAACAATCTTCACTGATGTGCTGAACAAGTGAGCCCAGGTACCAGAAATCGGGAGGTGCCGTCTGCAAAAATAATAATTGTCTCACCGAGACAGGCATACCCATGCTCGGGATAAAATAAAATCATGGCTACCAATCAAATACACTGTAGATCCATGTCATATAACTAATAAAGTGTAGCCGCAAAAAATACACAATGGAGCTACATCTCGAAATAAAAAAGATATACGTATAGAGTATCCATATTCTTAGAAGCTGATAAGGCCTGATGGCTGGAGATGAGGTCTTCAGATCTCGAGAAACAACTTCAAAATATTCAAAACTTGGGTAGGAGTGAAATATGAGTGTACGGATTCACTACCCAGAGGTATTTGATGGCTCGTCGGTCATGGACTAGAGAATATTGACGATCAAACGGAAGGCTTCATTGATTTTGAACAAAGACTTGATTGGACGTTCAGGATGGTCGGGTATGAGGGAAAGAGACAAACTATAGAGGGGTAGACTCAGGCTTGGTAAAAGCTTCCCTTTGACAATAGCATGAAAAATGATGAGACTTAGGAAACATGACATTAACATAAGTTTACGAGGCAGGAGGCACCACAAACTCTCCATATGTTTGGAAGAATAACCAAACAGAGGAGGACACAACTCTATGTAGCGAGAACATCTTCCTAAGGTTGTATTAAATCCTAGAGATTGACGAACAAATAGACATATGTGCTTTATCCAAGGGAGACTCATTGTGATGCCAATAAAAAGAAAATACTTTTCCCTTCCTCTTTTTGGGGTATATTTGATTTTTTTTGTCTTTTTTTTCAATAATTTTGGAATAATAATAAAAGAATGTTACATTACAAAGGAGGAATGAGTGTTGCAAACATATAAGTTCAAGGCGTAGGGACAAGATTGATGTTCAAAGTAAGGACACTCGAGAAAAATTCTCCAGGGGCCAAAGGTGTCAAGATGCAGAGGCAAAGTGCTACAGGGTTTGTGTATAAGGCATGCTTTAGATGGTTCAGTTGAGAGCAACATGGAGCTGAAATTAGGCCAAAGACGCGGGCATGCAAATGTGATTAATAAAACACACAATGGTAACATCCTTTGATGTGAGTTTAACAAGCCCAGAGAAGTTAAGCTTGACGGTTTTTCATATTTAGAGAGTCTGAAAAACATAAAAGGAGACTCCATTGGGGTACCTTAAACCTTTTTCGAAGGTAGTCTAGTTGGTTTGAAAAAGGGGTAAACTAGCACCGAAAATACATCTATTCAAAACCATTTTAATGAGTGTGATAAAGACAAGATCACTCGGCCATTTTTTCATTTTTAAGGAGTCTGAAAAAAACTTAACTATGGACTTCGTTAGGAATGTTCTTCTAGAACATTTTAACTAGTGTTAAAGAATAAGGTCACTCGGTGATCTTTTCAATTTTAGGGAGTCTGAAAAGAGCTTAACTATGGACTCCATGGGGGTTCCTTTTTCGTACATTTAGTCCCTCAGGCCTGAAAAAGGGTTAAAATGATACCTGAGGGTACTCTTATAGAGAACTGAAGTTCCTTAGAGTATACCTTTATTCGTATAGTTGACCGTCCGGACCGAAAAAAGGGTAAACTACAACCGAACAGACGTGACTTCAAATTTCAGTTTAATGAGCGTGACATGCCACAAGATCGGTCGACAATCTTTTTATGTTTAGAGGGTTTGAAAAGGGCTTAAAAGAAGACTCGTTATGTTTTTTGGGAGTCCCGAGGGTGAGGTCAAGAGTGAAAATGAATCATGCAAATGAGGATCAAACTCGTAATCAAGAAACAAAAAGGAGTCCTCAGCCTACATTCATTAGTGACAACATGGACACCATAACGCAACCATGATCTACCTAGGGTATCCATGTTTCGGTAAGCTCTACCATCAAATCACGACACTTCTAAAGAAACATAGATGGTTCCGTGTCACAACCTGATGGGATCGATCCTATGGCAAAGGGATAAAGACAACGAGATACAAAAGTTGGGGTGGAAACCTAACCTACATGCTCAAGTTTATCATCTAAGGTTTTTCCCATGGACCATCAAAAGTGACCCAAAACTCCAAAAAATGTCTTGATACCCGATCCTACCCTTCCAACGCAACTCCTGAATCACTCTAAATGGTTTTTAGTTTAAAGAAAATAATAAGGGGGGGCAAAAAAGTGACAAAAGGGACCAAATAGTCTATAAATAGAAGTTGGGAGCTCATTATCACCATTGTTGATTTGGAAATTGACTCTGGAGAAAAAAACCCCCTTTGATAAAAGTGGTGATTTCAGGATCTACAGTGGACGAAACGACACAAAAATGTATTTACATGTTTATTTGTATGTATTTTTATATGTGTGCGAGATATGATCCATAAGACAGAAAAAGACATAAAATCCATATATAATATCATAATCATCAGAGTACATAGGTGGACACAAGTGCCTCAAAAGTATGACTAGTAACGAGTCATGGGGCTTATGTCCTCAAAACATATATACCAGTAGTGCTCTCGGCATGTGAAAAGTCTAGACTAACTAAGGTAAGGGCCTGTGGGCCCTGTTTTAATGATCAACAACATTTGCCAAATGCCGAAACAATTGGACCCACATCTGTGGTGCCCCTACTACATGAGGTTGCATAGATGGTGGCAGATCCTCAATCTCCGCCATAGGGACTGTGCGGGTGAGCGAGGTAAAGTTTTGCTCGATTTGTCTCAAAACCCTCTCAGCCTCACCGACTGGAAGCTCTCCTGTTGCTGCTAGTCCCCTTGCGACGGTAGGTGTGGACCCTGGCCGAGGATGACACCTGTTCCTCACATAATACGCAGGTCGCACTGGTCCCACATCTACACATAATAGACACATATTTGTCAAATACTCTGGTATAAAAAATGATATATATAAAAAAACAACAACATAAAAATTACATATGTTTCACAAAAAAAACAACAAAAAAAACAACGATGCAAACTTACCCATCTCTCCTCGCTCCTTGCCAAGAGGTATCGGTATCTCAGGATCTCTCGAGCAATCAATCCCAGCATAAGGGTAATTCTCTATTACTGGGATCTGTCACGACAACCAAGCGAAGAAATCATCATCAAAGGACTCATTGGTCCGTCCACCACCCTGTCGTGGCAGTGACACTACCCATCTGCAAACCACAGGAAGAGAGGCCCGATGTCCTTGTACCACCACTCAAGGATTGAAAATTGGAACTCTTTCAAAGAAGAAAGAGCATAGAATCGTCCCGAACCCAAAGTTCCTCTGCATCCGCGACCGACAATATGTTAGCTGCCTCTTCATACAATCTAGCAGTGTAGTGCTCCAGTCAAATATTTGTGCATTTAAGAATTGGGCTGGACATTTCATCTGTGCATGGGACGCCTGATGTAGAGCTGCAAAACCAGTCATCTTCCCAATAAGCAACATAATCACCTATAATGATAAGTCTGTGATCTTGCTTATGGGCACCTGTGAGCTCGATTGGTCTATACCAGCCTCACAATAAAGTCCTATCAATTCCGATATGTTATGAGGCCCCGAAGGAAATGTCTGGAAATTGACTGGTTCCCCTCTCTTTGAGAGGCCAGTCAAAAAATATATGTCCTTTGTCGTAGGCACCAGTGACTACCCCTCTAACATAAAGGCCTCTGCGTTGGGATGCCAATAATCAAACAAGGCATTTAGTAGCCTAGGTTATGCCTACATAAAAGGACATAGGAAGAACTTGAGTAGCCCACATTGCATTAAGGAAGTAACAACATTGGGGTCTTCCCTGACCAACTCACTAACCTCCTCATGCTCTCTTTCCCTCCAGTGAACATACATCCTACAAAACACCAAGTTCAAGAGGGTTAACCCTTGTTTTTAATTTTTTTTTCATTAAATAAAGGGGTCCACGTGGGCTGTAATGATGACAGTTGTGTGTACACGTGTGCAGTTTTTCCTCTGCCCGAATGTACATGCAACCTGTCATAAGACAACCCACGTGGACCTAGGGATGACCTTTTGAAGGTCAATGCCCCCCCCAAAACTTGAAACCAAAAGCATAAATAAAGATTTAAATTGCAAGAGGAGAGAGTTTATACTTACTTGGTCCAGACAAATGGTCGTTTCATTCAGATGTTGGTCGGGTACAATTTCGTGTGACCCGATCGCTTCAAAAGACCCTCGTTGGTCTAGTTTTCGCCTTAGTGGTGGTGGAGGTGGCTCCAGTGTAACTGGTGATAGGCCCAGAAGAATTTGTGACTAGCAGAGCTCATGATCCTCCACTATGTGAGAAGATCAAAGACACCCTAGGGCTTTCTATTCATTCAGAAAAATAGAACACACTAAAAAAAGTCCCTCCAAGATAAAACAAGTAAACACTAAACTAATTGGAAGAACAGTTACAAAAAACAACACTAGAGAAACTTACTGGTGCAAGTGCAACTTGAACACGGAAGCACCCTCCAGGTATACTCTACAAAGCCTGGCCCGATGTCTGTTCTAGGTACCATGGTATACCCCTGCAGTCACCTGTGTATGTCTCTAAAAAGATAGGCAACTAGGTTGCCAGCGCGCGAATAGTCACTAGGTGAGTACATTCGAAAGTCGGGTAGACCACAATGAGCAGGGTATCGAGCTCGAAACCTTTCAAGGGTATCGAAGGCAAGTGTTCCGGAAGACAACTGAGGACCTCAAACAGATTCAAGACCCACAAAGCTCCATGGCAAATGCAATGGACGGAATCCTAAGACAAGCCCTCTATATTTGTTCTCCACTACAATTGGTCCAACTTTGGAGGGGTTATCTCCGCTACCTTTCCGCACGCGACCTCATGTTTAGCCCTTGTGTTAGAGGGGGGTCCCAGATAAATTTCACGATACTAGACTTTGACACTCCCTAACTCAGACTCCAATGTTTGATTTTAATGGCCTTGAAGAGTTTCCTCTCCAATCTAATTCAAGGCCCTAAACCTACACTAGTTGGTTGACCCTACAAACACAAAATGTCTAATGAATTTTAGATTTAGTGTTAATTTTTATGGCTTGTCTTAAGTCAAAGGTTATGAAAGTGAAACTAGTGATGTTTGAAAGACGAAAGAAAAATAAATAGAAAGATGGAAACGAAATACCTTCACTTAACTCAAATCTTAAACAACTTTTCAAACTTAAAAAATTTCTAAGATCTTTAAACAACAAACTCAAAGTAGGATTTCACTCGACTACGAGCTACTTATGATCTAAGTAAATTGTCAAGAACTTATGAAAGCAAAGACTTTTCTCTGGTTACTAATGCAAAACAACACCTTTTAACCAAACAAAGAAATAAAGATTTTTTTTATTTTTATTTGAATGCTCATAAAGCAAAAAGGAAAAATATCAACAAGTCAAAACCAAGAAAACTTATGGCCTAAGCATAGAATGCAAATATTCACTTTAAAAATCACACACAAGCAGATTAAAATTGGACTCTTACACTTATCTAAAAACCCTATAAAAGAAAATTTCGAGGAAAACTTCTTAATGAAAAAGAAAGCTATTGTTGTGATCAAACTTAAGTTACTGACCACTATGACAGAGACCCAAAAACCTGAGAGGTATAACTCTTGTCAAAGGAAAGGATGACTGTCTCACCTTCAACACAAATTTTCTCCACAAGCACACTGCTGACAGTTCAACAACAAGCGTGTGCACACGATCTGGGTAAAGTCAGAGCGTGTGTACACCCATGCTGGCCTTATACAGGCCACGTGTATCTATGAAACTCTGAGACAAATGAAAGGACAAGAAATCCAGCCCAGGCAGAGACCACTGGTACTGAGAACCAGGATCTCTTGAAGACTCAGTCACTTACTTTAACAGAAAAATAAAACAACTCAAGGAAAAATTCATAGAACAAACCAATCTGAGGTGAAAGCTAAGCTATAGACTACGAAAAAAAAGACTAGAAAGAGTTCCAGAAAACCCCCGAGAAGGAATATTTCTGACAGGGGGGAGGATGACCTCCTCTCTAAAAGATTTTTTTTGGAATCATACACACGACTGACACTTCCTTAGCTAGAGTGTACACGTAGGCTGTGAGAAGGTAGGGCGCGGGTACACGCGTGAAGACCTTATACAGGCCGCGTGTACCTCTATGGGTCTGGGAAGAAAAAAAGTACAGTCAAGCAAAGAAACAAAGATAACTGGTATGGAAGACCAAAATCTCTGTTAGCTCAGATTTTTGCATAAACTTTAAAAATAGAAAATGAAACTAGTTCTTAAAAATACCCAAGAAAAAACATTCTCAGAAACCCTAGATAATCCCCAGTATGGTCGCCAATTCTGTTGTGAGTGGGAAATCCCTCTACGGACTAGCACTTAGGGTTTTATCATGCATGTATAAAAGACCTAAAGATTCCTACTTTCTACCGTCATCCTGGACCTAATCCCCATTATTCTTAAGCAAATATGGAGTTAAGAAGATCAAGTGAGCATACCTTATTTCGGGCATTTGATATTGATCCTTATTCATGCTTGATCATTCTTTGACTGCAGCTCTCCTCCCAAGGATGACCTACATTCACACAAGAAAAATAAATAACTCCACATGCATTTGATCTACGGGTTAATGGGTTAGAGATTTAATCAACATGGATGCAATAAACCATGAAAAATGTTGATACTGAGAGGGGGGTGAATCAATATCAATTACAATTTAAAACCTTTTTCAACTTATACTTAAACCATTCAACTATATCCAATGAGAAGTGAACAATATTATAAGAGTTACACCAATACACCATAATACACCATGCACAATATATGAGAAATAATCAATAGTTATTGTTCAAGGGAAGTAATGACTTCCAAAGGTAGCTACAACTTCCAAATGTAAAGGGAGGGATAAAACTACAAGAGGAAGATACAATCCTCCAATATCAAGAGAGAGTTTAACTCTCCATCCTTTCCCCTTCCTTCCACCCAAGAATATATGAGAGATAATAAAACTTTACATTAAATCATCACCACAACCAATCATTACATAAAACCTGATAATGCTTCCTAAGACTTCTTCAATTTCTGCAATTCTTCAATTCTTGGAGTACTCTGATCCTGTAGATAATATTACTCAATGTATTCTCTGAAACTCCTCCAATTTTCACTCCTTGAATCCTCCCCAAGAAGAGGTTATAGAAAGAATGGTAGACTTTATTCAATTCTGGTCTATTCAGGAGAGTGAACTTGCACAGAATGCCCTGCGCTCAATAATTAACATCCGATTATGAAAATAATACATAAGAAACTACATTCCGTACTCATTCCAATGAAAAATTTCCCACTTCATTTGGATTATCAATGAAGAAGTTATGACTATTTTACCCGGAACACCTGTTTATTGACTAGCTTCAGGATTGGTCACAAACCCTATCTTCCACAGAGTGTATCTCCATAATTATAGCGAAACAAGAGATAATTTTTTTACCAGAGGTAACTTGATATGTCTTCTCAATACCATAGTGATTTCACTATCTGAATCATTCTAGAAAAAAGTTAAAGAAAAAATGGTAAGATGACCTAAAAATAACATACCTTAGAGCACATCACCAAAAGACTTCATCCTCCCTTGAAATCTGGCCTTCTTTACTTCTTATTTCCTCTGAAATTTGACTTGTATCAAAATGAATGTATAATGATGTTTATTTATACCATTTATGTCACTTCATTTTAACATTAGGGCCG
>ML776793.1:50779-75910 GCA_009831015.1 Picea engelmannii
TGGATCTCAATCTAATCTAATCTCAGAAGAATTGGTTAAGAAATTGGGATTAAAAACACAAACTCATCATAAGCCTTACACACTTAAATGGATAAGCAATCATCATCAGATGCACATAACAAAGCAGTGCACAATTAAATTTGAAATTTCATCTAAGTATGTGGATGAAATGACTTGTGATGTAGTGTCATTAAAAGAATGTGGAATGGTCTTAGGTAGCCCATATTTATATGATCGTAAGGCAATCTTCTACAGGACAAAGAATCAATATCAATTCACTAAAGCAGGTCATGATTATGTGGTTCATGCTCATCATGTTAAAGCAAGTAAAACACTTCAAACAATGGAACAATTAACGAAGGCAGTGAAAGCAAGAAACAAACCAATAATTGTTTCAAATGAAGTAATTGATCTTAAGCAAGAACAAAACATGGTTGTTGAATGGAAAATCAATCATAAATTGCTTCAAGATAAGATCATGTCGTGAAAGTATCTCAAGTATATCAGATCATTTGCAGTCGTCTTTTTGATGCTGTCATTAGCAATGTTCTCTACATGGATGATAGTGGCTTTAGTAAGATGTAATAGGGTTCAAATGGCTAATAATATACTGTCAGTTGTCATGATTGTGTTACAGTTGATCTTGATGAGACAGGTGCACATGACAGAGTTCAGAGACAGAGAGAAATCCGGGTGGCCTATCCTAAGCTTGTTGACTGGTCAGTAACCTTTTGGGGACCAAAAGGTCTTTTTGTGGGGAGGTGTGATCCAAAATTGGATCCAGAAGCCTGATAGGGTTGAAAAATGCTCAAAACTGAAATTGTGTAGAATTCGACGAAACCAATGCCATTGTGTCCGTCTTGTCTTCCTGATTCCGGCGGTATATTTACTTCGTCAAACAGGCTTCGTATGCGAAAGTTATCATGTTCTGATCGGAAGCCCAAATAGGTAAAAAGTCAAAGGCCAACTGGTCAAAAAGTCAATGCTGATGTCAACATGCTGACTGTGCAGGAGATGACATGGCACTCTCTGGCTGATGGTAATTGGGCAAGTTCGCTGACAAGGCAGACATGTGGTAGGCAACTGGACCAGTCAATAGCTGACAAGTGGCATTAATCCGTCAAATGGAGAGATGCCACATGGCCCAGTCATGGGCATCCACGTGGCACCCAGTCATCAGTTGAAGTGGCATGTTTCAAAATTTTTTTTGGGGTCCATGGGATTTGAACCCATGACCACTACCAAGCCCAACACCTTAAGAAATGGTCCTTTGCCAATACACCAAATTATTTCTTATGTTGTAAAACCCACATTATAAAATATATTGCAAAGTATTGTATGGAGGGCGGAAAGGGGCTGGGGCTTAGCCCTAGCCCATGGTTCAAACTGTGGTCTATATGACCAACCACTCAAAGGGGGCGCGGGCACATAGCGCGCAATTACAATTGTAAATCCCACAGGTCTTATGATTGCGCCACAAGATCGGGGCTGGAGCGAAGAAAAGGGGCCATCGCATGGGTGCCCTGGCCACATGGCCCCCCATATGACCGAAAATAAAGGGGTGCACACGAAATAAGGGGCTAGTGCCCATATTTTTGGTAAAAGTGGGTTTTTATGCCTAAGTTGGGTTTTTTGTTTGTTAATATGCCTATTTTTATTGGATTCTCTCCATTTTTGGGGGATATTGGGCATTTTTGGAGCCCAAATTCTTGGAGGAAGTTGGATATGAGAAACCAACTTCAAGGCTTATAAACCAGGCCTGTTTGAGGCCATGAGAGAGCAGTCAGAGTAGAGTTATGCTGAAGAAAATCCAAGCCAAATCCATATTGATGCAGAGAAGATTTTGAGAAGGAGACGCTGTAGGATCATTTCTGGGAGCTCCGGTCGTCCGTTTTGCGTGCCATTTTCTTTGCAGGGTTCTTGAGATCTGGAAGAACATGAATAGATCAGTCTTGTAGACATTTGGCATTGCAATGATGTACTTTTGATATTTTTGAACAGAAATAAAGAAGCCTCCCCCACAGAGACAAAGGCCCGGAGACGTAGGCAAAGTTGTGTCGAACTCCGTTATCAATCTGTGTGTTATGGTTTACTGTTTATTCTTTCATTTCAGATCTACAAATGTGTATATGGCTGTTATAATTCCTCTTCTTTCCTCATTCTTTCACTAAGTTTCTCAAATGGTTAATTAACACATGCAAAATTAAAACTCAACCATAGTCATTTAAAAGATCCTACGGATCAAGTGGTATCAGAGCTAGTTGACGTTTGGATTTGAGTTTTGCATGTTAACCATGGAAAAGCTATAGCGTGGTGAAGGTGAGATTGTGTAGAGAATCCATTAATTGGATTGATAAAAATAGCTTCTCACAGTGAGAAGATGGCATCGAAAGAAGGGATTTCTCAAGATGAGAAAGAGTTTCGGAAAACATTCCATGCTATGTCGGAGATGGTGACAGTTTATACGAAGATTATTTGGAACGGAAGTGACTAGTTTTGGGTAATTCTTCAAAAGACAAAAGTGAAGAGGAAGAGTACCATCCTCACATTCCTGCTTCACCTCCATCAATATCTCCTTCTTCTCCTTCTTATTCAAGTTCAAGTTCTAAATCTAATGAGAAGAAAAATGTTCAGAAGAATAAACATGAAATGCCATTGTTAAAACTTGATGTAAAATTTGAGTTGCCCATATATGATGGTGAAGTAAATGCAGAGAAAATTGATAACTAGATCAGGCAGATGGAGGTATATTGTAGTGTGCAACAAATCAAGGATGAGGCCACACAAATTAAGTTGGCATCTTTGAGACTTGCATGTACAACTCTTATCTGGTGGCAAAGCAAGATGCAAAAAGGAACACAAGATGTGGGTAATGTATTTCCATCATGGAAGAATTTCATTTCTTCACTTAGGAAACAATTTTATCCTTTGGGTTATAAAGAAAAAGTAATAATTGAATGACAATATTTAAAACTAAGAAAAGGACAATCAGTGCAAGAATACACCGATGGATTTAGAAAGATGGCATTTATGTTAGATATCCCTTTGCAAACACAATAAACCCTTATGAAGTATATAGGAGGTTTGCATGCGCATATTAGAAACACTGTTTTCATGTTTGGACCCACTAACCTTGATGAGGTTTATGTTCAAGCTACGCATATTGAAGCAAGGAAAGCAGGTGTGTCAGGGGAATCGTCATTTTCAAAGAAAGAAGACAAGAGGAAAAAGCATGGCAAGAATAAAAATGCTGTGACAAAGAAGGAAGGAAAACCCTCTTGCAAGAATTGCAAGAAAGAGGGACATGATGAGGACAAATGTTGGTAGTTGCATCCCGAGAAGAGTCCAAAATGGTTCAAAGAAAAGAAGGGAGCGCAAACAGTGGCAACGACATCAAAACCCACAGACTTGGGATCGGATTCAGGTGATGAGTCAAAGATTTCATTGGTTGGTATGACAGGTAAATTTGGTGAAGAGATTGATTGTAGAAGCAAGTTGTTTCATATAAGGGTAATCATGCGACACACTAATATAGATACATTAATCGATAGTGGATCTCAATCTAATCTAATCTCAGAAGAATTGGTTAAGAAATTGGGATTAAAAACACAAACTCATCATAAGACTTACACACTTAAATGGATAAGCAATCATCATCAGATGCACATAACAAAGCAGTGCACAATTAAATTTTCAATTTCATCTAAGTATGTGGATGAAGTAACTTGTGATGTAGTGTCGTTAAAAGAATGTGGAATGGTCTTAGGTAGCCCATATTTATATGATCGTAAGGCAATCTTCTACAGGACAAAGAATCAATATCAATTCACTAAAGAAGGTCATGATTATGTGGTTCATGCTCATCATGTTAAAGCAAGTAAAACACTTCAAACAATGGAACAATTAACGAAGGCAGTGCAAGAAAGAAACAAACCAATAATTGTTTCAAATGAAGTAATTGATCTTAAGCAAGAACAAAACATGGTTGTTGAATGGAAAATCAATCATAAATTGTTTCAAGATAAGCTCATGTCGTGCAAGTATCTTAAGTATATCAGTTATTTTGCAGTCGTCTTTTTGATGCTGTCATTAGCAATGTTCTCTACATGGATGATAGTGGCTTCAGTAAGATGTAACAGGGTTCAAATGTCTAATAATATACTGTCAGTTGTCATGATTGTGTTACAGTTGATCTTGATGAGACAGGTGCACAGGACAGAGTTCAGAGACAGAGAGAAAGCTGGGTGGCCTATCCCGAGATTTTTGACTGGCCAGTAACCTTTTGGGGACCAAAAGGTCTTTTTGTGGAGAGGTGTGATCCGAAATTGGATCCAAAAGCTTGATAGGGTTGAAAAATGCTCAAAAATGAAAGTGCTCAGAATTTGACGAAACCAATGCCATTGCGTTCGTCTCGTCTTCCTGATTCCGGTGGTATATTTACTTTGTCAAACGAGCTATGTATGCAAAAGTTATCACGTTCTGATCGGAAGCCCAAATAGGTAAAAAGTCAAAGGTCAACTGGTCAAAAAGTCAATGATGATGTCAACATGCTGAATGTGTAGGAGATGATGTGGCACTCTCTGGATGATGGTGATTGGGCAGGTTCACTGACAGGGCAGACGTGTGGCAGGTAACTAGACCAGTCAATAGCTGACAAGTGGCATTAATCCGTCAAATGGGGAGATTGCACGTGGCCCAGTCATGGGCAGCCACATGGCACCCAGTCATCAGTTGAAGTGGCATGTTTCAAAAATTGTTTTGGGTTCCATGGGATTTGAACCCATGACCACCACCAATACCAACACCTTAAGAAATGGTCCTTTGCTAATACACCAAATTATTTCTTATGTTGTAAAACCCACATTATAAAATATATTGCAAAGTATTGTATGGAGGGTGGAAAGGGGCTGGGGCTTAGCCCCAGCCCATGTTTCAAACCATGGTCTATATGACCAACCACTCAAAGGGGGCACGGGCGCATAGCGCGCAGTTACAACTATAAAGCCCATGGGTCCTATGATTGTGCCACAAGACCGGGGCTGGAGCGAAGAAAAGGGGCCAGCACATGGGCGCCCAGGCCACATGGCCCCCCATATGATCGAACATAAAGGGGCATGCACGGAATAAGGGGATATCACCCATATTTTTGGTAAAAGTGGGTTTTTATGCCTAAGTTGGTTTTTTGTTTGTTAATATGCCTATTTTTAGTGGATTCTCTCCATTTTGGGGGGATATTGGGCATTTTTGGAGCCCAAATTCTTGGAGGAAGTTGGAGATGAGAAACCAACTTCAAGACTATATAAACCAGGCCTATTTGAGGCCATGAGAGAGCAGTCAGAGAAGAGTTATGCTGAAGAAAATCCAAGCCAAAGCCATTTTGATGCAGAGAAGCTTTTGAGAAGGAGACGCTATCGGATCATTTCTGGGAGCTCCGGTCATCCATTTTGCGTGTCGTTTTCTTTGCAGGGTTCTTGAGATCTGGACGAACATGACCAAATTAGTATTGTAGCCATTTGGAATTGCAGCGATGTAATTTTGAGGTTTTTGAACATAAATAAAGAAGCCTCCCCCACAGAGACAAAGGCCCAAAGACGTAGGCAAAGTTGTGCCGAACTTCGTTATCAATCTGCGTGTTATGGTTTGCTGTTTATTCTTTCATTTCAGATCTGAAAATTTGGATATTCATCTCTTTTGTAATCATTCCTTCTTTCTGGTATCCAGGTCCACTTCTCATCAATTGTCTGTGTAGCTCTTTCTTCAACCTTCTTGTTGGTATTTGCATCTTATTTGTATGAAGTTTCACCCATGCATCCAAGATGTGTTAAGTCTTTTGGCACTTGAGAGTTTCTTAAGCTCTTCCTCAATGAGACAACTTCTTGTTCAAGTTTCTCACAATTTTCTTCTTTCTTCATTATTTGTACATTCCTTACTTCTCCTATTCTTCTTTCTTCTTTGAGTAAAGTTTTCAAGGAAATGGTTTCTTCTCTTAGTTTCTCAAAGTCTTCTAATTGTTTCTTCAAGATTACAACTATCTTTTCACAACTAGCCAATTCACTTCTTAGTTTTCTTTGCGTATCTTTGAGCTTGCTATTTTCAATCTCAACATGCTTCAATTTTTTAAGATTCTCATCTTCTTGTTGAATAATTTTTTCTTCATGATTTTTTTCTTCTTCATTGGAATTTTCTTCTTCAGTGTCATTTCTTTCAATCCTTGGATGAGGACATTCAAATTCAACATGACCTACTCCTTCACAATTAAAGAAAAAGAACTGACCTCTATTTTATTCTTTGAAAGCTGAGATGTTGTAATTTGCTTCAACTTCTTCTTCTTCTTCTTCTTCTTCTTCTTCTGCATCTTCCCTTACATAAAGGTCTTGCAGCTTGTCCCAAAGCTCTTTTGATGATGCACATGATCCCACCTTGGATTTCATTGAATCTATCAATCCATCCAGGATGGTATCTATTGCCAATTTGTTGTTCCTTTTTGCTTCCTTCTGAGCTGCAGTCTTTGGTTTCTTCAAAGCATTGTATCCTGAAGCAATTGAGAACCAAACATCTACCCCAAGATATTTCAAGTAAGTTTCCATTCTATTACTCGAGTATTCAAAATTGCTTCCATCAAATGGTGGAATCCCATTTGGAATTTTGTCTTCCATTTCTTCTTAGGATCTTCCTTCCAGTGGTTAAACTGTGTTGAAGGTAACCCACTTTGATACCAATTGTTGATACTGAGAGGGGGGTGAATCGATATCAAGTACAATTTAAAACATTTTTAAACTTATACTTAAACCATTCAACTATATCCAAGGAGCAATGAACAATAGTATAAGAGTTACACCAATACACCATAATACACCATGCACAATATATGAGAAATAATCAATAGTTATTGTTCAAGGGAAGTAATGACTTCCAAAGGTAGCTACAACTTACAAATATAAAGGAAGGGATAAACCTCCAAGAGAAAGATACAATCCTCCAATATCAAGAGAGAGTTGAAATCTCCATCCTTACCCCTTCCTTCCACCCAAGAATATATGAGAGATAATAAAACTTTACATTAAATTATCACCATCAAGCAATCATTACATAGAACCTGATAATGCTTCCCGAGACTTCTTCAATTTCTGCAATTCTTCAATTCTTGGAGTACTCTGACCCTGTAGATAATATTACTCAATGTATTCTCTGAAACTCCTCCAATTTTCACTCCTTGAATCCTCCCCAAGAAGAGGTTATAGAAAGAATGGTAGACTTTATTCAATTCTGGTCTATTCAGGAGAGTGAACTTGAACATAATGCCCCATGATAAATAATTAACATCCAATTCAGAAACTCACACAAAAGAAACTATAGTTCGTACTCTTTCCAATGAAATTTGTCCCACTTCATTTGGATTCTCGATGAATAAGTTATGACTGTTTTACCCAGAACACCTGTTTATTGACTAGCTTAAGGACTGGTCACAAACCCTATCTTCCACAGTGTGTATCTCCATAATTATAGAGAATCAAGAGCTTAATTTTTTACCAGAGGTACCTTGATATGTCTTATCAATACCATAGCAATTTCACCATATGAATCGTTCTAGAAAAAAGTTATAGAAAAAATGGTAAGATGACCTAAAAATAACATACCTTAGAACACATCACCAAAAGACTTCATCCTCCCTTGAAATCCAGCCTTCTTTACTTCTTATTTCTTCTAAAATTCGACTTTTATAAAAATAATGTATAATGATGTTTAGTTATACCATTTATGTCACTTCATTTTAACATTAGGGCCGACCTGACACTTTCTTATTTTGTAATTCTTTTCTTTAATTATCTTCAGGGCCTACATGTACTTCCTTCTTCAATTCACTTTGTCATCTTCACAAATTCATTTATCCTCAACCATGAGGATCCATGTGATGTGCCACATACCACTGGAAACAACATGATGTATACTATCCATTCATGGGTGTTGTATATTCATGTGCATTGTCCTTCATGTTCAAATACCTTTATCAATCTTTGCTGTACAAAACCCATGACTAGGGTTGACATCAATGAAAACAACCAATCTTCCAACAAAAACCTCATATGGTGGGACGAGAAAAGTACTTCTTTATTATTAACTTAAATAAATCAACTTACAATGATGAAGCTGATGACTGTTCCATGAACCTGGTCTTGGGCTCCTCTCCAACTGTCCTCCAACTTCTTTGCTCTATACTTCTCTTTGCACAAGGATGGCTAAAGGTCAGGACAAGAGGAATGCACAATCAGGCATAGTTTCTTTACTATGATTCTCCTCTTCCAAATGGGACCCCTAACCCTTCTTTTATAGGTTAGAAGAAGCTAGGTATTTGGTCGAACTTCTGACCATGCATGGCCGAAAGGTTTAGTTAACTTACCCAAAGTTGTTTGTTCCATCAAAAACTTTCCTTTTTTTGTGCTTTTGTAGGTAAACGCGGGCTGTGTTGGGTCAAGTAGCATGTACACACATGCAATTATGTAGCAGGGCACATGGGCCTTTATGAAAGGGGTTTTTAAGAAGAGTTGTTTAGCAGTGTTTTGGTAAAGAAGGAATCTGAGATGGCCTGATGCTAGGTAAGCATGTCTGGTGAAAATTAGGGTTATAAGACTAGGAGGGAACCATATAATCCTTTGAAGGAAGAAGAGGGCCGAGACCCTTAGAAGAATGAGTAATTTCAAAATATCAGAAGAGATAGTGCAATGTGTGCGCAGACAGACTTGTTCCAAGTCCCAAAGCTAAGAAGGGAAAGTGAAAGTTTGTACACAGAGTACCAGGAATCGCCAGGATCAAGGTCAAGTTACATTAGAGAAATTTCAACGAGAGATAGCATCCCTAGAAGCGAATATTAGACCCAAGACAGTAGGGCTCACCGGAGAAGGTTAAAGGGCCAAAACCTTTGAACACTTACTAATTTTACCAATTTTACTAATCTTGGGAGAAAGCCAAAGCTTACGTGGAGGAGCTGTAGCAGTTGTCATATGAGTTGCAAGGAGGAGATCTGGACTGTCAGATTCTATGTCCAGACACCCAAAGGAGTGAGCAGAGGAGAAGACATATCCTAGTCGTTTGATCTTAACATAGAAGATCAACAACCGTCCAATCCAAAGGTAAGTGTACGAGGATTAAACTCTATTCGACAACACATGTATTCCAATAGAGGACAAATACCTTCATTAATCACTCACATAACCAGATCAAAGATGAACACATTGATGTTTTCATGTGGTAAAACCCATACGGGGAAACATCCACGACCACAACCAACACGACCACCTGGAGTAGTTTATTAATTCAAAAGAAAAATATTACAGAGAGATTTTACAAGAGAGTTTCTCACAATCGATCATCGACAAATGACACTCCATGCTCTTTAAATAGAGGTCATGTACCAATCAATTGTTAAGCCATGTTTCAATGGCCTTTAAGATCAAGGAGAGTATGAGCCATCATATCACTCTATGTTGGGAACATATCGTGACCGTCGGATTTCCTAACTACAAATGCATACTACTGCATACTAAAGAAACACACTAAGAAACACACTTTTACCTAACGACACATTAGACCAAGTAGATCTTAACTAACTCCTGAGTGTCTAAAGATCCTAACACCCCCCCTTAAGAACAACTTGGGATATGATTGAAGGATTTACAATGGTGACACAATAGGAGAAGGAAGGTGACATTAGAGCCCATCCCCCCTTAATGACAACTTCTTGAACTCCTAACATAGATCAAAGTTTGGAAAACTTCTCTTATGTAAGAGACTTTGTGAAAATGTTTGCAACTTGATATTCTGTAGGGAAAAAGAGTACTTCATTAACTTGATCATGAATGAGATTTATGATGAAGTGCATGTGTAGCTCGATGTGTTTGCTACGTTGATGTTGAACTGGGTCTTTGGCGAGCTTGATGGCACTCTGATTTTCGCACCAAAGGCTGCTCGGATGCTGTTGCTGGAATCCAAAATTTGAAAGGATTTGTCGAAGCCACAAGGCTTCCTAACTTGCATTTACCACTGCTCGGTACTCTACTTATGATGAAGAAAGTGCAATAGCCTGTTGTTTCTTATAGGCCCAAGTGATAGGTCCTGAACCAAGGCTGAAAACATAACCTGTAGTAGACTTCCGATCATCAGGGTCGCCGACCCAATCTGAATCAGTGAAACCAACCAATAAAGGAGTCCCCCCTGAATTGTAATGTATCCTGAATTGAACTGTACCATGGACATAGCGAAGTATCCTTTTAGCTACTTTCCAATGGCTTTCATGGGGTGTTTGCATATACCGAGAAACAATACCAACAACAAAGGAAATATTAGGACGGGTATGAGTCAAGTATAAGAGGCTACCAATTGGAAGTGAGAAGTGGTTGGTTTAAAATCGTCCATGTGAAAGTGATGAATAAGGTCACAAGCATACTTAGACTGGGAAATAAAAAATCCTTCATTGGTTTGCAAAACTTGGAGGCCAAAGAAATAGTGCAAAAAACCTAAGTCTGTCATTTAAAATTTCTTCTTAAGGCTGTTTTTCACATGGTTTAAAAGTTTTGATTCACTACCAGTAAGGCTAAGTTCATCAACATAAAGGAAAAGGATTATGAGATGGCTTCCTACTTTCTTGGTATAGACATTAGGATCATAATGACATCTAGAGAATCTAGTGGCAATAAGAAATTTGTTCATTTTGGCATACTAAGCTTGAGGAGCTTGATTGAGACCATAAAGAGATTTCTTAAGGCGACAAACAAGGCTAGAGTCATTATGGACATAGGTAGGAGGTTTTTCCATGTAGATTTCTTCTTGCAAATTTCTGTACAAGAAGGAAGATTTAACATCCATTTGATGGACCTCCCATTTATGTGAGGTAGCAAGGGAAAGAACAAGGCGGATGGAATTCATTTTGGCTACAGAGGAAAATGTTTCATTATAGTCAATTCCTTAAACTTGGGAAAATCCTTTGGCAACTAATCGAGCCTTGTGTCTTTCAACACTTCCATCTGATGCATACTTAGTTCTATAGACCCATTTACATATGACAAGTTTTCTTCCTTTTGGAAGAGGTACAAGATCCCAAGTATTGTTTTCCATTAAAGAACGATACTCTTCATTCATTGCTATATCCTAATCTAGATGACCTGAAGCTTCTACAAATGTCTCTGGATCATGAGTTTCTGAAACTTGAGCCAAAAGAGAAGAGGCTTGCTGGAACTGTGAACATGTCCGACATTGATATGAAGGATCACCGACAAGATCACCAATTGCTTCTCGTGTTGAATGGACCCATCTAGGAAGCAATGGAGCTAGTACTGGTTCAGGTTCAAAGGACTCGTCTGGAGGAAGGTGAGCAGGCGGAGGTGGATTTTCATCCTCACTGTCATCACCTAAAGAAGAAAAAATAACATAAGAAGGCACAAATGCCGAAGATGGCTTGCAGGTTGAAGAAGGTAGAACCGTCGAATTAGGCTCGTAGGTCAAAGAAGCCACAAACATCGAATTAGGCTCACAGGAAAAGAGATTTTCATCAAATTTAACATCTCTTCTAATAATAATTTCATTACAATGTGTTTGAAGAAGTCTATAACCTTTGACATCTTCAAAATAACCAACAAATATACACTTCTAACTTTTAGGCTGCAATGCTTTCCTTTTCTCATCAGGAATGTGAGCCCATGCTATACTGCCAGATGCACAAAAGTGACTTACATCTAGTTTAATTTTAGTCCAATCTTCTTCCGGTGTTATATTTTTAAGAGCCTTTGTGGGAGTGCGATTTACTATGTAATTTTCACAGTTGATGGCTATTGGCATGTTTACAGGCAGGTGTTCTTGTCATTGATGGCAATATTAGAGTATGCAGCGATGGAAAAACAGGGACAACCTAAGCCCGAGAGGAGAAGCGACAATGATCTTTGGATCCCATTGAGAGTTCCCAATGAATGTCATATTTGAGCCTGAGGTTTGACTGGCGTTGGATCTAGGAGAGCCTGCACATTCTTTAAAGAGCAAGGTGAAGTGGGGTTACGAAATCCCGAAGGTAGGAGGACAGTTTCAGATACTGGGAGTTGGAAGAGTCAAGACTCTTCATCATCAGGAGTCTTGAAATCATGAAATGCGAAACATCAAAATCATGAAAGTAGGAGGACAGTTTCAGATACTGGGAGTTGGAAGAGTCGAGACTCTTCATCATCAAGAGTCCCAGAATCGCGAAATGTGAAACACCGAAATCTCGAAAGAAAGAGGACAATTTTGGATATCGGGAGTTGGAAGAATCGAGACTCTTCATCATTAGGAGTCCCAGAATCGCGAAATGAAAAACCCCAAAAACCCAAAACAGACACATCAACTGGAGGTTTGGATACCAAGAGTTGGAGGAGTCAAGAGTCGAGACTCTTCAACACAGGAGTCCCGAAGTGCCGAAATGTGAAATGCTGAAAATCCCAAAATAGGCACATCAACCGAAGTTTCAGATATCGGGAGTTGGAGGAGTCAAGAGTCGAGACTCTTCATCACAGGAGTCCCAAAGTCGCAAAATGTGAAACGCCAAAACACCTTTTTGTGTAGATTTCAGATACTGGGAGATGGAGTGTCAAAACACTTCATCACAAGGAATGCCAGAATGCCAAAATGCCGAAATGTGAAAAACACCTTTTGGTGTTGGTTTCGGATACCAGGAGTTGGAGTGTCGAAACACTTTGCAACAGGAATGCCGAAATGCCAAAATGTCGAATTACGTTTTCGAATAAGGCTATGGTCACCACCAGTGGTCACATCATTGAAGACCTATAGAGAATAGATCGAAGAGACAAGCTCCATTTCGGAGTTTGGGACATGGAGAGTCGAGATGACTCATCACAGAATCCCCAAAATGTGAAATGCGAAATACATGTTCAGAATTGGCCCTTGCTCATAACCCATGGTCACATCGACGAAGGCTCAAGGGAGGAGGTAGCACGAAGATAATATCCATTTGGGAGATTGCGACTCGGAGAGTTGAGATGCCGAAAAGCCGAATGCTAGAATGCCAAAACATCGAAAGGCCGGATTGCAGAATGGTGAAATAAGTGCGAGACCCATCATTTATGATTCAATGATGCAGGTTATTCAGGAATATGATCGAAGGGATACTGTTTCTCTTCACAATTAATCGATCAGTGGCGATTCAATTTGCTGAAGTGGTCTTTGGAGGTTCACAGTGTAACTGCTAGAAACCACTGATGGTTTCTGCCAGAGGACTCGAAGAGACTTCTGTGTGATTGCCAGAGGAGCTGAAGAATCTCAAGGAATCTGCTAGTGGAATGAAGACTGTTCATAGAGGAAATTGACAGATGGATGAGCGTTGAAGCCTATAACTGCAACAAAGAGGATGAGATCGACCGTTACAGAGAACACAAAGAGTCTCGACTGTTGGAGAGGCTAAGGGATCTCAGCATAACACCCAATGATGATGGACACAAGGGTTTAACAGCCAGAGAAGCTGAAGAGTTGCAATGATGAACAGGCAGAGAACTCGACATGAAGAGCATGCAAAAGCATTGAGCATAGGGTATGCAGAAGGTCCACAGAGACTATAAGAAGGTAGAAGAAAGAAGAGATGGTTTCCATTATTGAGAGGGATTCAGGAGTGTAGACGGAGGATTGTGCAGCAGCTAAAATATAGAGAAGAGGAATGGTGCATTGAATGGACATGGCGCACAGAGCATAAAAGGCATAAGCACAGAAAGTGCAAGGCATGTGTGTAGCAAGACAATGAGACACTAAAGGAAGGCTAAGGTTCTCTTGTAGAGAAAAACAGAAGATCAGAAATCGCAAGAAGATGCAGACAGAGAGACACTGATACAGGAGAGAAGAGCAACATAGCAGAACAATGATAAGCCTGGTAAGCCAATGATAAATATTGTAAGACTCTGATAAATTTATATATAGAAAACTTTATATTTTAGGGTGGAAGGGAGGTTCTAGGGAGGATTGTTTTCCTCAGAGGTTCAAGTGGGTGCTTGAACACAGGGAGTTTTAGCTTCCATCTGGTTGCATCCAGATAAACCAGGGTTATAGGGTGGTGCAAGGGAGAACTGTTGTTCTTTGTTATACAGGTTGGTGCATGTGTGACTGGAAGTTGGTGCTTCCATCCAATTGGTGCTAGAACACTTAGGGAGTTGGTGATTCCTTCTAGTGGGTACTAGAGAAACTAGGGAGTTGGTGCTTCCTTATAGTAGGTGCTAGAGAAAACATAAAGTTGGTGCTCTCAGCAAGTTGCAGCTTGCAAAACAGAGATTGTAGCCTCATTATGAGTTGGTGCTCATAAGTATGATAATGTAAAAAATGTAAAGATTACTTATCATATAAAGAAGAAGAGGTTTTTACCCTTTATGGGTTTCCTCAGGAAGTATTTATATCTGTATATTTCATATGTGTGAATGACGCTGAATGATCTATTTGTTACTTCCCTGCATTATTGTGATTTTCATTCAGTGCTCTACAAAGAATTTAAAATAAGCATAATTGTTTAATATTGGTAGCAATTGATTCACCCCCCCCTCTCAGTTGTCCAACAATTGGTATCAAATATGGCCCCTTTTATCTAAGGGTAGATCCTAGAGCTTAAAAATGTCAAGCCATGAAGAAAATTCAACCAATAAGGCCCCTTTGTTCAATGGAACAACTTTACCTTCTGGAAAGTTAGAATGAGAACCTACATAATGGCTTTAGGTGCAAATGTTTGGGATGTGGTAGATACTGGTTATGTAAAGCTAGTTGTAATAGCTAATAAGGATGACAAGCTAGAATTTAGCTTCAATGCTAAGGCTATGAATGTTATCCTGACTGGGCTTGCAGAAGAAGAATTCGTAAAAGTTATGCACCTAGGAACTACCAAATAAATGTGGGACAAAATCATTAGCAGTTATGAAGATATTGAGAAGGTAAAGGACGCAAAACCTACAGAGTACAGTTTGAACAGCTGAAGATGAAAGATGATGAAACTATTGGAAAATACTTTCTAAGAGTTGAAGAACTGGTAAATGCAATGAAAGCACTTGGTGAAAAAATTGAGGAACCTTCTTTAGTTCAAAAATTTTTGAGAGCTCTACCAGATAGGTTCAACCCAAAGGTCTCTGCTATAGAAGAAATTAATGATCTAAAAACCTTGGAGTTTGATCAACTTCTAGGAACATTGACTGCATATAAAATGAGAATAGTTAAAGATAAACCCACCTCCAGAGAAGCATCATTTAAGGCAGACAAGAATGAGGATTATTTGCCTGAAGAAATTGAAGAAAAAATTGTGAAGAGACTGAAGAGGGGATCAGAAAAATACAAAGGTAAACTGCCTTTCAAATGTTTCAATTGTGGTAAGATAGGTCACTTTTCAAATAAATGTCCTCACAAAAGAAAGGATCAGACATGTGATGATGAGGAGAAGCAAAAACACAGAAATTTCTTTAAAGATAATAATTTTAAGAAGAAAAGTCTTTGTGTAAACAATGATGATGATCCTTCAGATGATGAAGACAATGAATCCTCTATTGAAGATAAACTAAATGACTTCGTACTTATGTCCAAAGAGGACTATGATAATAAAAGCACAGGAAGTGAGGCCAATGAAGAAGATTCCATGGTTGATATGGAAGGAGAACTGATCAGTGCACTAGAAGAGATTTCTTGGTGTCTAAAGATGTCCTAAAAACAACCTTAGTTTAACATTAATTTATCAACCCGGAGATTCATCTTTTATCTCAAGAATATCAGCAAAGTCTATGCAGGTAGCCTAAAATTGTGTAGCTAAACCAAATCTGAGTTCATCAACAATCAAGTTCCTCAAACGTTCACCAAAGATTCTAAGAACTAATGGAATTGAAATTTGATTGCTAAGATGTTGTAAAATGAAAAGGAACTAATTAATATATTGAATTCACTTAACTAAAAAGCAGTAATTGAATCTAAGTAAGGACTTGCAAAATTAACTATCAATTATGAATTCTGATTACTGGAAAGGAAATAACGAATTACTCTATCTACAAAAAGAAACAACAATTGTAATCTAATCGGAAGGGACAATAAATGTAACTTTTACCGAAAGGAACAACTAATGTAACTTTTACCAAAAGGAACAACTATTGTAACTTTAGCCAAAAGGAACAACAATCGTAAATCTAAGGAAAAGGAACAACGCAGATGAAAATGTGAGGAACTATCAAGCAACAACTTCAGAAATGGAAATCATAATGGAAATCATAAATACTTGAGGGAAATGTTTGTCTTCTATACGCAACAATCATAAAATCATTAACACACTTATGCATTTATCCTTGGCTATTGTAAAAGAGATCTGAATCACAAAATAGAAATCAAACTTTGAACTAATACAATTACAGAACGAGACAGTAGCTCCTTCATACTGGGCCCTCGGTCTTCAGAAGTACTGCTATGAGAAACTTAGAACACATAAATGGTAGAAACACTCAAAACTTTCCTTGATTCCATAGCTGGTAAAACATTTACAAAACTTGCTTGCGCAGAAAAATTCTGAATCTAAATGCTTGAATGCATTTTTTTCCTCTTTGTTCTGGATCTATTACCCTCTTATATATTACAATACTCTGGGTAAATCAAGGCATCCCGAGGATTGAAATATCCTCAAGATTGCTTTACTATTATAAAATTACAATGTAGAAAATGCATTATCTTCAAAACTACTTTGCACCTAAAAAGTATTCAACCTCTCAATAACTTGCACATAGCCAAAATCTCTTTGGTTATCTTTGACAATTATTTATCCATTTCTGCAACAAAATCAAACCATTCCAATCGTAATTTAGAATCTATTTAATAAAACTTCAATAACAACCCTAAGAGACATATTAATCATGTTCTTTCCTATTTATCCCTAACTATTTGAAGAATCAATCAAAATCATATCATGAACTGTGGGAAAAGGAAGATATTTATACCTTTTTCGTAACCCAACAAGATTAACAGACTCAGAATTAAGAACATAAAGAAAAAACAATTGCTGATACAGTTCAAGAAAGACAATAAACAGCCTGATGGAGACCTTGCCCTGGTAAACGTGGAATTAGAAGAGGTAAAGAAAATCGAGGACATTCTAAAACCACAGTTATCAGAAAAGAAGGCAAGATGTAAAGCTCTGGAAGAAGAAGTAGTGAAAACTAGAAAAGAGTTGGAGAGGTTTCAAGCCTTGTATCATCAGAATCTGTCAAGTATCAAAGCCTCAGAAGGATTAGCCACCATTTTGAATCAACAAAGGAATCCAAAACTGAAAACTGGTTTGGGTTATGAAGAGGGATCAAGTAGTGGTCAGCCAAGAAACAAAGAACCTATCAAGTTTGTCAAATCCTCAAACATTGACAACAATCACTCTGTAGAAACAAAGAAAGAAAATCAGCTACCAATAAGGAATGAAAGAAAAAGTACCAGAACCGAATCTGTAGATCAGAGAAATTATCGGCATGAAAGAAATTAACCTCCTCAAAGAAGACAAACTTTTTCCAGGTACCAACGTTTTTTCTATGGATATTGTTTCTTCTGTTCTAACTTTGGTCATAAAGCTGTAAACTGTTCTTTAAAATTAAATTATGAGCAATCAATACATTCAAGGTATAGATATCTTCCACAACAAAGAATGATACAACCAAGTAACAAACCACCACATACTGCAAATCATTTGACTGTCACTTAAGGAACTATGAACCAGATTTGAATTCCCCTGCTGAAAATGTCAAGGTTTGGAAGAAGAAAGAAAGTGACAAGTGTGGATTAGTGTTGTTAGCTCAAAGACAAATGAAACCTTGGTATATAGACACTAGATGCTCCAAACATATGATGGGAGACAAAGGTAAGTTTCTATCTCCAAGTGAAAGCAAATAAGGAAACATAATCTTTGGAAATGATGCTCCAGGTAAAATAAAGGGTAAAGGGATGGTGAGTCTAAGTAATGGAAAAGGAAAAGCCCAAGATGTTCTACTTGTAGATGGGCTGAAACATAATCTGCTCAATGTAAGTCAAATGTGTGACAGAGGATATGAAGTGGTGTTCACGTCCAAGGACTACAGGATAAATTTTGTAAACTCAAGACAAGTGGTGGCCAAAGGCATAAGGATAGAAAATAATGTATATGTGCTGAAAGAAGATAGAGAAGAGTTTCATCTAAGCAAACATGATGAAAAATAGTTATGGCATAGGAGACTTGGACATCTAAACTTTGACCACTTAATCAAGATAAAAAATATTGAGGTAGTAAAAGATCTTTAGAGAATATCAAAGCCCCAAGATTCTATGTGTAAACCATGCCAAGTAGGAAATCTAACCAGGACACAGTTTAAGTCGAAGAGCTTTACTTCAATAGAGAAACCACTCCAACTAGTTCATATGGATTTAAGTGGACCATCAAGACAGGAAGGCATATGGAAAGAAAACTACTTCATGCTGATTATTGATGATTACTCTAGAATTAATTGGGTTTCCTTTCTCAAGGAAAAAGCGGAAGCATTTGAGAAGTTTAAAAAATTTAAGGCTTTAACTGAGAATCAAATAGGAAAGAGGTTAAAGGTAGTAACATTAGACAGAGGAGGAGAATTTATGTCAAGTGATTTCAAGGAATTCTGTGATAAGCATGGGATCAAGAGAGAATACACAATCCCAAGAACTCCACAACAAAATTGAGTAGTTGAGAGGCAAAACAGAATAGTGCAGCAAATGGCCAGGTCAATGATGAATAAGAAGAACATTGGTCAAAACTAATGGGTAGAAGCAATACACACAATAGTCCATGTTCTTAACAAATCCCACCTCAGACCACAAAGTGACAAGAAACCTTATGAACTGTGGTATGGGAGACTTGCTTCAATCAAACACTTCAAAGTCTTTGGGAGTAAATGTTACATAAAGAATAATGATGAGAACCTTGGAAAATATGATGATAGGGTTGATGAAGGTATCTTCTTAGGCTATGCTACAAACAATAAAGGATACAAATGCTATAATAAGAGGCTGCATAAAATGGTTGATTGTATTGACGTAAAAGTTGATGAAGGAATCCCAGCAAGAGAGGTGTACAATAGTGAGTCTCCTACATAGGACACAACTGAAGCTGAAGATGAACAGGTCCAAGAATCAGAAAACGAAGACTCTGAATCAGATAAAGACACAGATGCTCAGATAGACTCAAATCAACAGACAACTTCAAATTCCTCCTCCAGAATCACTCAAAAGAATCATCCTGCAAGTTAGATAATTGGTGAAAAAGACAAAGGTGTACAAACCAGGAGAAAGATAATCGAAAACATCGAACAATCACATATAGCTTTCATATCCATGCTGGAACCCAAGAATTTTAATGAAGCTAGCAAAGATGACCATTGGGTTAAAGCAATGAATGATGAACTTTATCAGATTTAGAAAAGCAATATGTGGGAGATGATTCATAGACTTGAAGGTAAAAATATCATTCGTTCCAAATGGATATTTAAGAATAAGTTGAATGAGCAGGGACAAGTTGTCAGGAACAAAGCAAGATTGGTCTGTAAAGGCTATTCTCAAATAGAAGGACTGGATTTTGATGAAACATTTGCGCCCGTAGCAATATTAGAAGCTATCGGAATATTTCTTGCCTATGCTTGTCATAAAAGGTTTAAAGTCTATCAAATGGATGTCAAGTCAGCTTTTCTAAATGGAGATTTAAATGTAGAAGTCTATATGGAACAACCAAAGGGTTTCAAACTGTTTGATAACCCTGACTTAGTATGCAAGCTGAAGAAATCTTTATATGGGTTAAAATAAGCCCCTCATGCCTGGTGTCACAGACTGGATACGTATCTCAAAGACAAAGGGTTCAAGAGAGGAACAATTGACAACAATCTATATATCAAAATAGAGGATAATGATTTTCTCATCATGTTGGTCTATGTAGATGACATCATCTTCGGATGTAATAAGGATTCATTGGTATAATGGTTTGCTTCTACCATGCAGTCTGAGTTTGAAATGTCTATGATAGGTGAACTGCCATTTTTTCTTAGTCTGCAAATTACTTAGAGGTCTGAAGGGATGTTCATTTCTCAAGAAAAATATCTAAGAGAAATGTTGAAAAGGTTTCAAATGGAAGATTCTAAGCCTATGGGCACACCTATGGTTACTGGATGAAAATTAAGCAAGGATGATGAATCACCTGATGTTGATCAAAGTTCATATAGGTCAATGATAGGAAGCCTGCTGTACATCACAACATCTCACGCAGACATAATGCATGTTGTTGGAATGGTAGGAAGATATCAGTATGCACCTAAACAGAGTCATTTTCTAGCTGTCAAAAGGATATTCAGATATTTGAAAGCAACAGTGAACTATGGCCTATGGTATCCTAAGAATAATAATTTTCAATTATCAGTCTACTCAGATGCTGATTGGGCTAACTGCATAGATGAAAGGAAAAGCATGAGTGGAGGTGCGTTCTTCTTAGGAGATTCTCTAGTAGCATGGTTGAGTAAAAAGCAAGGTTACATTTCTTTATCAACTATAGAGGCAGAGTACATTGCTGCTGCTACCTGTTGCACTCAGGTATTATGGATGATTCAGAAACTTGCAGACTTGGAGGTAAAATACGTTGCACTGATCCCAATTAGTGGTGATAACACTAGTGCCATCAATGTGTCCAAGAATCCTATATTCTACTCCAAGACCAAGCATATTCCCATAAAATACCATTTTCTGAGAGAGCAGGTCACCGATCAGATTGTTCAGTTATATTACATTCCAACCACAGAACAAATTGCATACATCTTTACTAAACCCCTAGCCAATACACCATTTGAATATATCTAACAAAATCTAGGTGTCATCCCATCTCACACCTAAGAAAGTCCATCCTGTTAGGGGGAGTTTTGTATTGATTGAATATCTGATACCTCCTAAAAATACTGCAACAACTCAGGGGGATCATTTTTTCTTTGACATTGATGTCAAAGGGGGAGAAAAGGAGTGGTCTAGACTAGATGCTATAGTTGGAGGTCCAAACAGATTAGCGCAGTTATTTAGAGTTTCCATCAATGCCAAAGGGGGAGATTGTTGACATGTTTACAAGCAGGTGTGATTTTCATTGATGGAAAGATTAGAGTATGCAGTGATGGAAAAATAGGTACAACGTAAGCCCGAGAGGAGAAGAAACAATGATCTTTGGATCCCATTGGGAATTCCTGATGAACGTCAGATCTGAGCCCGAGGTCCGACCGACATTGGATTTAGGAGAACCTGTACGTTCTTTAAAGAGCAAGGTGAAGCAGGGTTATGAAATCCTAAAGGCAGGAGGACAATTTTGGATACCGAGAGTTGGAAGAGTCGAGACTCTTCATCATCAGGAGTCCTGTAATCACGAAATGCGAAACACCGAAATCCTGAAAGTAGGAGGACAGTTTTGGATACCGGGAGTTGGAAGAATCGAGACTCTTCATCATCAGGAGTCCTGGAATCACGAAATGTGAAACTTTGAAAACTTGAAACAAGCACATCGACTGGAGGTTTGGATACAGGGAGTTGGAGGAGTCAAGAGTCAAGACTCTTCAACATAGGAGTCCCGAAGTCACGAAATGCGAAACACCAGAACACCCTTTTGTGTAGATTTCAGATACCAGGAGATGGAGCGTCAAAACACTTCATGACAAGGAATGTCGGAATGCCAAAATGCTGAAATGAAAAAAACACCTTTTGCTGTTGGTTTTAGATACTGGGAGTTGGAGGAGTCAAGAGTCGAGACTCTTCATCACAAGAGTCCCGAAGTTGCGAAATGCGAAATGCCGAAACACGTTTTTGTGTAGATTTCGGATATCAAGAGATGGAGCGTCAAAAAACTTCATCACAAGGAATGTCGGAATGCCGAAATGTGAAAAACACCTTTTGGTGTTGGTTTTGGATACCGAGAGTTGGAGTGTCGAAACACTTTGCAACAGGAATGCCGAAATGACGAAATGCCGAAATGCGTTTTCGAATAGGGCTATGGTCACCGCTGGTGGTAACATCATCAAAGAGCTGTAGAGAAGAGCTCAAAGAGACAAGATCCATTTAAGAGTTTGGGACATGGAGAGTCGAGACGACTCGTCACAGAATCCTCGAAATGTGAAACGCGAAATACATGTTCATAATTGGCCCTTGGTCATAACCCATGGTCACATCGACGAAGGCTCAAGGGAGGAGGTAGCATGAAGCTAATCTCCATTTTGGAGATCGTGAATTGGAGAGTCGAGATGCCTCACCACTAGGATGCCGAAAAGATGAATGCTGGAATGCCAAAATGCCGAAAGGCTGAATTGCAGAATGGTGAAATAAGTGCGGGACACATCATTTATGATCCAACGGTGCAGGTTATTCAAGAATATGATCGAAGGGATACTGTTTCTCTTCACAATTAATCGATCAGTGGTGATACAGTTGTTGAAGAGGTCTTTGGAGGTTCACAGTGTAACTGCTAGAAACCACTAATGGTTTCTGCCAGAGGACTCGAAGAGACTTCTGTGTGATTGCCAGAGGAGCCGAAGAGTCTCAAGAAATCTTCCAGTGGAATGAAGATTGTTCGTAGAGGCAATTGACAGATGGATGAGCGTTGAAGCCTGTAACTGCAATAGAGAGGATGAGCTCAACTGTGAGAGAGAAGAAAAAGAGTCTCAACTGTTGGAGAGGCTAAGGAATCTCAGCATGACACCCAGTGATGATGGACACATGGGTTGAACAACTAGAGAAGTTGAAGAGTTGCAATGATGAACAGGCAGAGCACCTGACATGAAGAGCATGCAGAAGCATTGCGCACAGTTGATGCATAAGGTGCAGATAGACTATAAGAGGGAAAAAAAAACAAGAGATGGTTGTTGTTGTTGAGAGGGATTTAGGAGTGTAGAAGGAGGAGTGTGCAACAGCTGAAATATAGAGAAGAGGAATGGTGCATTGAATGGACATGGCACATAGAGCATAAAAGGCAGAAGCACAGAAAGTGCAAGGCATGTGTGCAACAAGACAATGAGACACTAAAGGAAGGCTGAGGTGCTCTTGTAGAGAAAAATAGAAGATCAGAAATCGCAAGAAGATGCAGACAGAGAGACACTGATATAGGAGAGTAGAGCAACATAGCAGAACAATGATAAGCCTGGTAAGCCAATGATAAATATTGTATCACTGTGATAAATTTATATATAGAAAAATTTATATTTCAGGGTGGAAGGGAGGTGGTAGGGAGGACTGTTGTCCTCAGAGGTTCAAGTGGGTGCTTGAACATAGGGAGTTGTAGCTTCCATCTGGTTTCAGCCAGAGAAACTAGGCTGGTAGGGTGGTGCAAGGGAGAAATCTTGTTCTCTGTTATACAGGTTGGTGCCTGTGTGATTGGAAGTTGGTGCTGGAACACTTTGGGAGTTGATGCTTCCTTCTAGTGGGTGCTAGAGAAACCAGGAAGTTGGTGCTTCCTTCTAGTAGGTGCTAGAGAAAACAAAGAGTTGGTGCTCTCAGCAAGTTGCAGCTTGCAAAACATAGGTTGTTGCCTCATTATGAGTTGGTGCTCATACGTATGACAATGTACAGAATGTAAAGATTACTTATCATATAAAGAAGAAGAGTTTTTTTACCCTTTATGGGTTTCCTCAGGATATATCTGTCTCTGTATATTTCATATGTGTGAATGATGCTGAATGTTCTATTGCTTACTTCCCTGCATTATTGTGATTGTCATTCAGTGCTCTGCAAAGAGTTTAAAATAAGCATAATTGTTTAATATTGGTAACAACTGATTCACCCCCCCTCTCAGTTTTCAAACATTGCATTTTACATTCATTTTTTATACATTTATCTCGATGAACAGTTGTTGTGCCTTCTCTTGCATGGGCTCCAACTGAGTCTATCATTCCATCTTCTACGCTTGTACTACCTTTTCCTCTGATTGTAATGTCTTCATCTCTATGGAAGTCTTGATATTTTATCTGTATTGATTGTTCTCTATCACTGTTTGACATATGATATGGCTTCATTTAGTTTTTCCTCCTTCCCCTATAGATCATGTAAGCTCCCATCCTCTAGAAGCTATATCCATAGCTAGGCGCTCTTCTCCAGTAGTTCTATCATCATGTGTATGTTCTACGCGATGTTTTCTACAGAAGCTGTCACATATTTATCTTTTTGTGCTCTGATTTTTGGGGTAGTTGTGGGAACTACACACTCCTCCAGTTATTTGATTTGGTCCTTGTAGTGTTGAAGCATCTGCACTATCTACTACATTTTCTCTTACGCTGACACTCCTTGTACCCCTTCGCTCTCTGAGATGGATTGGAATATTGCGTGGATATGGTTTTCCATTTCATCCACTTTCTATTGTGCCATCCTTTTATCTTATTGATGCAAGAAAATATTTCCACCTCAACAACGCGCTAGCATGCCAACACATCAAAGAAAATTTAAGAAGGGGAGAGGTGCCAACCCTCCCATTTTTCCCTTGAATTTTAAAAATTCAATATAATGAAAGAAAATTAAATGCTGTAAGGCCGAGTAGAACCAAGTTATTGCCTTTTTACATGTAGTAGATGGAGTTTCCTTTAATAGGCTTGAGATGGATAGATCTCAAGCATCACCTCAGATATGAATTGTTAATGATCATTCAATATAATCTGGCTGAGTAGATAGGCATTGTAAATGGTGATTAGACACCACTAGAGTATTTTTTCAGAATTTGTCGGAAGAACCATAATGTTATTGACAACTTGTCGTCGACGTTTCAGATCCATAATAGGATCCATCTTCAGGACAAAAAACCCTGAGGAAAAATAGTAAGAGAGGAGCCTTTAATAAATAGTGATGAGGCGGGTGAAAAAACTACGGTCGGCTAAGTGAAACCCTCGTTTTTAGGAGGATTTTTTCTCAAAAGATAATAAATAGTGGTTTAATTAAGTTTTTATATGTTAAATGTAGGTTAGATTTAGGGTTGACGAGAAGGTGTTAGTATTAAAAATATTAATTTTATGTTGATTAAAGGCTAAATTAAGGTTAAATTAATGAGGTAAACCCTAGTTTTGAGGAAGTTCATATAATCTTAAGTTAATTTGACTAAGCAATGTTAGTTTTATAAATATT
>ML776793.1:76585-101713 GCA_009831015.1 Picea engelmannii
AACTTAAGATTAATATTAATAACACTAACTTCCTCAAACCTAGGGTTTACCTCATTATTTTAACCTATAATTAACATAACATTAATATTTATAAAACTAACATTGCTTAGTCAAATTAACTTAAGATTATATGAACTTCCTCATTAATTTAACCTTAATTTAGCCTTTAATCAACATAAAATTAATATTTTTAATACTAACACCTTCTCGTCAACCCTAAATCTAACCTACATTTAACATATAAAAACTTAATTAAACCACTATTTATTATCTTTTGAGGAAAATCCTCCTAAAAACGAGGGTTTCACTTAGCCGACCGTAGTTTTTTCACCCGCCTCATCACTATTTATTAAAGGCTCATCTCTTACTATTTTTCCTCAGGCTTTTTTGTCTTGAAGATGGATCCTATTATGGATCCGAAACGTCGTCGACAAGCTGTCAATAACACTGTGGTTCTTCCTACAAATTCTGAACAAATTTCTCACCATAGAAACCTAAATGAACAGACCACTAAAGTAGTTGGAGGGAAAGGCTCGAGGAGCCCCTCTTGTATAAAGCTTTGTAAAATATGCCCAGTAGAGGTTGTTGAAGGGAGATTGTAAAACATTGTAAGCCAAGTGGAGAGAGTCGAGACCCTATTATAGTCCGAGCTTGTACACATTGTAAACATACATTCATATTAATATAAAGAGAGCAATTTTTCCTGCCTATGAGTTTTGAGTGCGTTGATGTGTTTAATGAATGTTATCTATGTGCTTATGAATGCATGCTACAAATGTATGTGATAGGATTCCATCTGCAGGGATAAGATAGATTACACTATCTTTTGTGGGTTTGTTGGATTACTTATTGGTTCTTTAGACTGTGTGAGGAGTACACAACAGAGTATCAAAACCTTTGTGAGCCAGCGCAAGGAGTGTGCATCTGAAATATTACGAGTCTTAGAAGAATGTGCCAAGAGGGCACACCATAACATTTATAGATTCAAGAGGGACCTCAAGGTTACTGAACACCATGGAGGGGAAATTATGTGTAAGAGAAAGCACATCCAGAGTTGCTGAATACTCTAAGAGATCTTCCAGGTGGGCATCGAGCAGGTGCAAGTGTGCACAAGTAAACTCTGTTTTGAGTCTAGAGGAGGATAAGTATCAGTGAACTTGAAGGATTTTAGGAACCAGGGGAAAGACCTATGGAAGTAGTGCACCAGGACAACACATATATGAAGTGTTGAAAGTCTAAAGTCATCTAGAGGCTCAGTTGAGCACAAGGAGTGCACGATAAATTTAATTTGAAGGTTTGGGAGAAAGGTTTCCAAGAGGGAACACCAAAAGGTTAAGACTCAAAGGAGATTCAAGTGCAAGTCTGCACAAAGAGCACAAGGAGTGTGCCAGAGGTAAAATGGGTTTCTCTTTACAAATATCAAGAGGAAGATCATCGAGTTTCCAGGAGGGAACCATATAATCGTTTGAAGGAAGAAGAGGGTCGAGACCCTTAGGAGACTGATTAAGTTCAAAATTTGAGAAGAGATAGTGCAAGGTGCGCAGAGACGGACTTGTTCCAAGTCCCAAAGCTAAGAAGGGAAAGTGAAAGTTTTCACGTAGAGTACTAGCAGTCGCCAGGACCGAGGTCAAGTTAAATTGGCGAAAGTTCAAGGAGGGATAAAATTCCCAGAAGCGAAGATGAGACGCAAGACAGTAGGGCTTGCTGGAGAAGGTTGAAGGGCCAAAACCTTTGAACACTTAAATTTTTTACCAATATTGGGAGAAAGCCAAAGCTTACGTGGAGGCAATATAACAACTGTCAAATCAGCTGCAAGGAGGAGATTTGGACCATTGGATTCTACATATAGAAACCCAAAAGAGAATGCATAAGAGAGGACATATCCTAGTCATTAGATATGGGCACAAAGGATCAACAACCATCCGATCCAAAGGTAAGTGCACAAACCTTAAACTCTTTTTAAGTGCATGGGAGAATGGGGTAGCCGAATTTTTGAAGCCCAGAGCTCATCCTAGTTGTTGATGTTGGAAGGAGCACGTGTCAGTAGATCTAAAACTTTGAAGAAAGTCACTCCGAGCATTTTTAGCTGGGGAGTGTGTAAAACTCTCGAGGCTTCGAAGAAGCGAAGTAGTTCTCAGTCATCCGTTAGTCGGAGACATGTGGCGGGAGATCTTGGATTCCAGAGGAGTGACTATAATAGGGTGAATTAAATACCAAAATCATCAGGAGATGAAGCAGATATGAGTCATTGATCCTATAGGGATAGGTGTCATCAGATCTTGCACTCTGGAGCAGAAGCACTCTGGAAGAAAAAGGTTATTGTAACACCTGGTACTCCCGAAGCTGGAGTTCCGAAGTACATCACAACCATCAGCTGTCAGAGAAGCGTGAACCATAGATCTGGTTCGAGTGACTTAGCGGTTCTAGAGTTTAGGGAAAGAAGGGTTTATGCCCATGGTTTTAGACCAGGGTCACGTGGAGGACTCTGTGGGTAGTTAGAAACTCTCAAAAAGGGGCTTTCACACCTAAGAGTTAGGACTTTGACCTGTGGAGAAGATAGAGAAGTTTCAACATGAACCTGTGAGCTGATTCATCTCTCGAAGTCGATCCATCCTAGACCGAGAGGTTGCACAGCCCTGAGGGAGAATAGGGTGTCTGATAACATCAAGTGGTATCGGAGCTGAAATTTTCTTGTAGACAACAGGAAAAGGAAAGAGGAGATGGTATGACAACATCAAGTAGTATCATAGGTTTAAAATTTCATTTGTAGACAACAGGTGAAGGGGGAGACAAAGTACTAATGCTCTATGTGCAATTGCTTGCAAGTGTGCAATAGTCAAGTAGAAAACCAAGTGGGTTGTAGGAGAAGCTAGAGACACTCTCAATTGTAGGGTAGACAATAGACATCCACATGGGATGAAGGAAAATGAGAAAGAAGATGGATACTGAAAGACATAAGCGTGGTCAAGGTAAGGAACTCCAACATAAATAGATAAAGAGCTTGAGGAAATCAACGAATAAATGGAGAGGCTAATGCTGAAGATGCAGCAAGAGTCCCAGGTACGCTGGTGGTATGAATGGCCCATGAAGCAGAAAGAAAAATGGCCTATCCAGAAATTGGTTTCTAGGAGGTAGCGCCATGATTTTCAGAAGTGTTTGAGGCATGTTGAAACCCTCAGTGGAACAAAGGAGTTGGTTTGTGTCTGCAAGATAGAAGTAGGATATAACCTCAGTGACGAGGAGAAAAGATCAAGCAAAGATCTCGTAGACTTCCAGGATGGCAGTGATGAAATTTCAAATTTCCAGGTGGGAAATGAAGTGAGATCAGTTGATCTCACAGACTGCTAGGAGGTCAGAGGAGAAATCCCATATTTCCAGGTGGGAAAGGGATAAGAGAGGAACTCAAGTAAGAGTTTATATCAACAAGGGGTGCTGATAGAGGAGGATTAGAGAAGCATTCTGATCATTGGGAGAATTGAGATATTCCTGCCAATTATTCAAGCAGAGGCTAATGCACAAATTTTAGGTGCAAAAGAAGAGGAAATACATCCAGTAAGAACTGTCATAGAGTAGGAGAAGGAGAAGACATCAGTATTTACCCAAGAAATAGAAGAAGAAGAAGATAATTCAGTGGGATTGCTGAGAAATTTAAGCCAGGAAGCTGAACGAGAGATGATTGTAGCACCGAAGCCTGTAACAAAAGAGGAAGCAAACATCATGGACTTTTCTGAGTTGTACAAAGACCTGGAATCCCCGGAGAGAAGGGTGATAGCACAAATTCAACACATCCAACAGGTGATGTTGGAAATAGATGGAGGACCATGCTACCATGAGGAGCAACTGGAAGAATATGGGGTGGAATCGACATCAGAATTGACAAAGGCTTATCTGTCAGAGGAGGTAGCTGAGCAACAACTTAGTGAAGAGACTTCATAATTGGAGTCTATAAAAGAGTGGTCAGCCAGTGCCACAAAATATGAAGAAAACATGGTAGATTAGGTTGATCTACCCTTTTATCAGCATGAGGAGATGGAGCACATAAGTCTGCAATGGAGGAGCCAACCAATAGATAAACTGGGAGAAATGATAAAGGAGGTAAGGAGGTTGATGTTGAATTCATCCCAAGAAGCTATGAGCAAGAGGAAGCTGAAAAGAGGAGGACCTGCAAGAGAAATAGGGAAGAAAAAAAACAACATATAAGAGGAGCAGGTGGACAACTCCAAAGGAGAGTTTGGGATACACGAGAACTTCAACAATGGAGCAGAGGATCTCATGAGAAGGAGCTCATTATTTCCCCATAAGTGGAGTATGATGTAGGAGCATATTTGCACCTCAGAAACGCGCCAACAAGCCAACATATCAAAGCACATTTAAGAAGGGGAGAGGCACCAAACCTTTCATTTTTCCATCGAATTTTAAAAATTCAATATAATGAAAGAAAATTAAATGCTGTAAGGATGCGTAGAGCCAAGTTATTTCCTTTGTATAGGCAGTAGATGAAGTTGCCTTTAATAGGCTTGAGCTGGACAAATATTGAGCATCGCCTCATATATTTATTGTTAATGATCATTCAATATAATCTGCCTTAGTAGATAGGCATTGTAAATGGTGATTAGACACCACTAGAGTAGTTGGAGGGAAAGGATCGAGGATCCCCTCTTGTATAAAGCTTTGTAAAATATGGCCAGTAGAGGTTGTTGAAGGGAGATTGTAAATTATTGTAACCCAAGAGGAGAGAGTCGAGACTCAGTTGCAGTCCAAGCTTGTACACATTGTAAACAAACATTCATATTAATACAAAGAGAGTAGTTTTTCCTGCCTATGGGTTTTGACTGTCTTTAATGAATGTTATCTATGTGCTTGTGAATGTATGTTGTAGATGTATGTGATATGATTCCATATGCATGGATAATATATATTCATCTATATGGTGTGGGTTTGTTGGATTAATTATGGGTTATTTAGGCTGTGCAAGGAGTGCACAAGAGAGTATCAAAACCTCTGTGAGCCAACACAAGGAGTGTGCATTTGAACTCTTACGAGTTATAGAATAACATTCCAAGAGGGAACACCATAGCATTTATATATTCAAGAGGATCCTCATGGTTACTAAACACCTTGGAGGGGAAATTTTGTGTAGGAGAAAGAACAACTTGAATACTCTGAGAGTTTTTCCAGGTGGGCATCGAGTACGTGCAAGTGTGCACAAGTGAAATCTATTTGTAGTTCAGAGGATGAGAAGTATCAGGGAAGACACCCTAGAGTTACTGAACACTCTAGAAGCCTGTGACGATACTTCATATTTACTAAACACTTTGAAGGAAAGGGCTCAACAAGGAGTTCTTTGAGTAGGTGCAAGGAGTGCACATACCCAATAGATTCTGAAGTGTTGGAGGAAGTCGAGGAGAAACAGAGTTGCTGAACACTCTATGGGATAGCTCTACAAGTGTGAATTGAGCAGATGCATCAATGAACTTGAAGGATTTCAGGAAGCAGGGGGAAGAACTATGCAAGGAGTGCATTAGGCCAACACTTAGATGAAGTGTTGAAAGTATGAAGGCTCATTTGAGTGCAAGGAGTGCACAAGAACTTTAATTCAAAGTTCTGGGAGAAAGTTTTCCAAGAGGGCACACCACAAGGTTAAGACTTGAAGGAGATTCAAGTGAAATTCTGCAGAAAGAGCGCAAGGAGTGTGTCGGAGGTAAAGTGGGTTTCAATTTACAAATCTTAGGAGGAGGAGCATCGAGTTTCTAAGAGGGAACCATATAAAACTTTGAAGGAAGAAGAGGGCTGAGACCCTTAAGAGACTGAGTAATTTCAAAATCTTAGAAGAGATAACACAAGGTGTGCACAGACAGACTTGTTACAAGTCCCAAAGATAAGAAGGGAAAGTGTAAGTTTACACATAGAGTACCGGGAGTCACTAGGGTTGAGGTCAAGTTACATTGGTGAAAGTTCAAGGAGGGATAACATTCCTAGAATTAAAGATGAGACCCAAGACAGTTGGGCTCGCTGGAGAAGGTTAAGGGGACAAAACCTTTGAACAAATACAAATTTTCCCAATCTTGGGAAAAAGCCAAAGCTTACGTGGAGGATTTGTAACAACTGTCATATTAGCTACAAGGAGAATATATGGACCATCGGATTCTACGTCCAGATACCCAAAGGAGCTCGCAGAGGAGAAGACAGATCCTAGCCATTGGGTCTGATCACAAAGGATCGATAGTCGTCCGATCCAGAGGTAAGTTCACGAGCCTTAAACTCTTTTTAAGTGCAAAGGTGAATGGGGTAGCCAAATTTATGAAGCCTGAATCTCATCCCATCCGTTGTTGTTGGAAGGAGCATGTGTCAGCAGATCTGAAACTTTGGAGAAAAGTCACTCTAGGAGTTTTCAGCTGTGGAGTGTGTAAAACTCGCGAGGTTTCAAAGAAGCAGAGTATATCTTAGTTGTCCGTCATTCAGAGACACATGGTAGGAGATCTTGCATTCCGTAGGAGTGAGTGCAGTAGGGTGAAAAAATCCCGAATTCATCGAGAGCGGAAGCAGATCTAAGCCATTGATCCCACAGGGATAAGTGTCATCAAATCTTGCACTACAGAGTAGAAGCACTCAAGAATAAAAATGTTGTTGTAACACCCGGAACTCTCGAAGCTGGAGTCCTGAAGTAGATCGCAACCGTCAGTCTTCAGAGAAGCATGGACCGTAGATCTGTTCCAGGTGACTTCGTGGGTCCGGAGTTTGAGGAAGAAGGGGTTTATGCCCATGATTTTAGACCAGGTTTAGGTGGAGGAATCTGTGGGTACTTAGAAACTCTCAAAAAGGGGATTTCTCACCTGAGAGTTAGGATTTTGACTTGTGGAGAAAATAAAGAAGGTTCAACACAAACTTGTGAGCTGATTCAGCTTCCAAATTCGATCGATCCCAGAACGATAGGTCACGTATCCCCAGGGGAATGTAGGGGGTCTGCATCACCTTCCCTTCCTGGCTAAGTCCCTCCTTCAGTGAGGTGTTGTGTTCCTGCAACAATTGTAAGTTTTTCGCATCAGACCATGATCTAGACTGAATCTCCTGCGCAACACTCACTTGTAATTTGTAGAGTGATTTGGTTAGAATATTGGGAAACACCAAGTCCAACATTGAAATATCCTTCTGTGGTATTTGCGCTGTCTCCTCATATATAATCAACATTTCAGGAGTAATCCCAAAGTTTACGCTCCCATGCGTTGTGATCTGCACTGTCTCTCCCACTAGTGCCCCTTCTTTGGCTAGCATTGTTGTCTTATGTTGTTTCTACGCTGTCCTAACCTTCAACTACTCTAGCGTAGTTTTCACCTCTTGTATTTTTTCCAAAATTGAAGCTCTGTGATTTTTGACATTTTCCCACACCTCTGACAATCAATCTTCCACTAACATTGCTATCAACTCCACATCATTTTCCATCAATGATGTCACCATTTTTTTGTTGTGTTTCTGGAGCTTATTTCTTGCTCCCCTGTTCTCTTTCTTTGGGTCTCTGATGGTTCAAATTCTCCCAACATCTGTGTATCCATGCATGTGTCATGCCCCTCTTCTTCTTCCATCGATATTTCTTGTGTCTCCATCTACCTTTCTTCTGGGTGCACTTGTTCTATTGTTTCTCTTGTTTCCTGCTCTGTGTGCACTGTTCCCTATGTAGGGCCATGTTGGGATTTCTTCTTCATTCTGGATTTATTTTGTACATAATTTCTTCCCCCTTCTTGTCCCTATGGTGTATTTTTCTTTTTTCTTGCATTGTTTGTGCCTGTCTACTCCGCAGGGACTGTTCTGTCATGCATCGTTGTTTGTGCTCTTGGCACTGTCTTTGGGATTGTTGGAACTCTCCACTCCTCAGTCCATTCTTGGAACTCCATCTAGATGACCTGAATTTTTACATAGTACTTCAACTACAACCACTCCTTAGCTGTATCCTTCTTTTCTTGTAGCCACATACCGTGGAGCGATGCCTGGAAGTTTGCTATCTGCCAAAAATCCTAGACAATTTCAATGGGAATCCTCCATGTCTCCACAACTCTATTTTGGAACTCTGTTAAGTATATCGTGAACATGTTGCTATTAAGTTTCTTATTTTTGAGGTCAAATGCACTACAAAGGGATGTTTAGTGCGTTGCGCCACATTTTCTTTTCCTTGGAAAGAACAGACTGTATGTGGGTTCCTGCCACCCGATAAGTGAAATGAGGATGAGTAACCATGAATAATGGAACTTAGAGCCCTAGTCTTGTGCATCCTTGCAGTCTGCAAGGAATGGGTTTAGTATATAGGGCCCCCAATTCATAGAGCTCCCCTTCGCGCATTACGCCACTATTGCTACTACTCCTGCGGGTACTTCCTACTTTCTGCAGTTTCACATTAATTTGCAACCCAACAATCATGTTATAAATCATGTCACATGATCATTGATGTCACTGATCCTGATAACCATGTTACCCCTCTACATACCATACTTTTATTTGATCTCATCTGAGATGACTTTCGCCTTAGTTTTGTCTTCTAGGTACTATTCAGGCTTCTCCCCATCTGTGGGTAGCCTTGCAATTGTTGTGACGAGGTCGAAATTGATAGGCACTGGCCTATCCATCTATAAGATGCCTCTGTGCACCCTCACTAAAAAATCATTTACACATTCGTTTATGTGTTTACCATGCCCAAAGTGTGGTATGTCAAGTAGGTTCATTATGTCGATGTTGTATAGTCCTAGGATCCATTGCGCAGGCTCCAACAGTGGCACGCCTGATGGGCCTTTGCCTCTACTCTCCAGATAGCTCTGTGCTACCAAATACAGGAACTTTATGGTGTCAGAAACATCATGGTCGGAGTATTTAAGGATATCAACTCCTCCTACAATGTCATCATCATTATTCACTTGCTTGGGAATCTTTGCGATCACTATGGCCAATTCCGCTTGTACGTGCTATACACCCTGTGCACTGCTCTCTTATCACACATTATTATTCTGTTGTGGGGATGATACCCCACCCTATAGTAGGGCATCTTTCTTTGTTTCATTCTTTGGTTCTATCTCTAGGCCCCTCTACATGGAACCCATGGTCAATTCTTCTTGCTGCCACCCTTTCCCCTAGGACACGTCAGATTCTGTCTATTCAACATCCTCTGCTAGTTGCTCAGGCTCTTGTGAAGGTTCATGCTCCTCTTCCACATGCATTGTGGTCTGATCGTACTCTGGGGTGTGGATTTCATCCACATTCACCACTGTGGGAATCTTGTTTGTTCTGGTTTGTGTCACATGAGTGCTACTCTGTGTGTTTCATCCAATTCTATTCGACGCTTCGACCCTCATTGGTGACATGGTGAGGAAATACGAACTGTAGACTTCCAAACCAACATAGGCTATCAAAAATTCTCACTCTATCTCTCTTCCACTCGACTATGCATTCTTCTCCTTAGAAAATAACACAATGGGTTGCTTTTCCCCCTTTTTTCGACTTTATAGCGAGACGAAGAAGTGACAACTGTGCTGCACTGACATTTGTCACTTCTACACTTTTTTTTGTGTTTCTTGCATGTTGTTCCTTTGTGTCCGTTAACTGATCTTCTGCGCACAGTTATTTCCAGTCCTGATTTTCATGCAACACACTATTATATTCTATCAAAACCCTCCATGCACGCCGATCTGTTTTTATGGATTTTCTTCTTTTTATTTATTTTTCTCATTTTATCTCTCTTAACTTCTAGTACTATAATACACTATGTACATATATTCTTACTGCAATGTGTATTTATAAGAATTAGGAGGTTGACTGTCCCTATACAGTTTCAATCAACTCCCATTGATCCTTCCTCTCATTTCTGTGCCTCCCAAATCTTTCAAATATACAGATCCCCCATTTGTGACAATATTCACTTCATATGGTCCCAACCAATGTATTCTGAATTTCCATGGATTCTGAAGAAATTTATTGTCATATACCAAGACTAGGTCTCCCTCCTTCAAACTTTTCCTCTTGATATGTCTGTCATACCAAGATTTATCTCTTACTTTTTGTACTTCTTGGTGGAATCCTGATAGGATCCTATCTTCTTCCATATCCATTAGTTGACTTAGTCTTTATTTTACTGCTCCTCATTCTATCATGTTGGTAATTTTTGCTACATGCAGGCTAGGTACCAATAATTCTAATGACACCATTGCTTCTTATCCATACACCAACCTGAATGGTGTCTGTCCTGTCAAATGTTTGCATGTAGTCCTGTATGCCCATAATACTGCTAGTATCTTCAAATCACAATCATCCCTTTTGACATTGCATATCTTTGTCAAGTCATTCTCTAGGATCTTATTAAAGTCTTCCACTATTCCATTTTCTTGAGGGTGATATGGTGTACTCTTTTGATGATAGAATTCAAACTCCTCATTCATATCCTTGATAGTACTATTGATGAAGTGAGTGCCTTGGTCTCTCATCAAAATCATTAGGCATCCAAATCTAGTGAGCAATTGCTCAAACATGAAGTGTGTTGTTTTCTCTGTGCTATAATATTTTACTCCTGTTGCTTCTTCCCATCTCGTTAATTACTCTATTGCAATAATGATATACCTTTCTCCCAAACTATTTGCTAGTGGATTAATTGGTTCCACAAAGTCTATTGACCATTTGTCGAATACTTGCAAGGTTACCTGTGGTATTAGGGGCATCTCATCCTGTCTATTAGGTTTACTAACCCTCTGACATACATCACATCTCTGGCAGTATTCCTTTTCATCTTTGTGAATGGTCGTCCACCATAGTCCTGCGTGCAATACCTTCTTCGCGGTAGTTTTTCCTGCATAATGTCCTCCAACTATTTCGGCCTCATGAGCCTTTGCTAAAATCTTAGGCCTCTCATGTTCTAGCACACATATTCTCAAAATGTTGTCTGCACCCAACTTGTATAAGTGTCATGCAATCAATTGATAGTCTGCAAATCTAACTACCATATTTTTTATATGCGCTATGTTAAAATCTTGTGGTGTAGTCCATGTACTCAAGTATTCAATGATGTCAACAAAATATTCATCATCTACTTGGATTGAAAATAACTGTGCATCAGGGAAATTGTCCTCTAAATTTGTAGGTTCCTCTCCATTGGTGATCCTCAACAGGTGATCAAGTCCTGCATTCAACTTCCCTATTTTGACTATCACTTCAAAGTCAAATTCCTGAAACAACAATAACCATCTACAAATTATCCCCCCCAACACTAGCTTATTGAATAGATATTTGAGGGCATAATGATTTGTGAACATTTTAAAGTGTTTCCCAAGTATATAGTGTCTGGACGTTTTCAGTGCATATACCATTGTTAGGCCTTCTCTTTCTGTAGTATTGTAGTTCTACTCTGACTCTGACAATTTTCTTCTTGCAAATTCTATAGGATGGTCTAACTCTCCTGATCCTAGCTGCACCAATAGATCTCCAAGTGTTATGGATGATGCATCTACATGCACATGAAATGTGTTTTCCCAATATTAGAATACTAGTATAGGTGTTGTGACCATTATTTCTTTTAGAGTGTCCAAACCTCCCTGACAGTCCTCATTCCACTAGAATTTACTATCTTTCTTCAAAAGTTTCTCCATTGGTACAATGATTTGCATATATCCTTTTATGAATTTCCTCTCATAGTCTATGTGTCCCAATGTTTCTCTCAATTGGTGTACTGATTTTTGTGGTGGTAAATTGAAAATCACTGCAATCTTGGTAGGATCTACTAGCAAGCCTTGTTTGCACACTATATGTCCCAATAGTATTCCAAATGGTGTCCAAAAAATTCACTTCTTGATATTCAATGATATCTAAAACTGCCTACATCTTTCCAAAATCATCCTTAACACTTACACATGGTATTTTAACAGACTATATACAGTGAAATCATCCAGATACACTAGTTGAAAATTGATGGATGAATTCTTTGAATGCAACTATGAATACTCTTGAGAATATTGTTGGTGCATTCTTCAGTCCAAAAGGAATGACTATGTTTGGTAGGATCCCCATTCTTTGGAAAAAGTGGTCTTGTACCTATCTTTTGGGGCTATCTTAATCTGATGGTAGCCTGAGAATCCATCTATGAATGAGTATGCTTCCTGGCCTCCTACATTCTATAATACCTCATTTGTGAAAGGGGTGGGAAAAGGGATGTGCAGGCAAGCATCATTCAACTTCCTCAAATTGACACATATAATTATGCCTCCTTTATTCTTCACCTGAACTACCATAGGGATTATCCATTCTGATTCTTCTACTGGTTCTATGATTCCAGCTTCCAACATTCTATCAATTTCTTCTTTTACTTTCTGCTTATATATTGGATTCAGTCTATATGGTCGTTGTCTGAGTGACCTAGCCTCATGTTTGAGAGGTATCTTCATCTCTCCTAGATCTCCTTCTATGAATTTAATCTCTGTAAAGTTTGTTGGGAATAGGTCACCGTACTCGCGGAGTAACTCTACTATTCTTTCTACTATTTGTTCATCCTAGTAGTCTCCAATACTGGCCATTTTGGGATTATCATTTGTATGAATATTTACTTTCTTCACCTTGATTGGAACAAGAAATACTTCTAATTCCAAATATGGGACTACCAATTCTCTTTCTCCTTCTATTTCTGTAATTTGGATATTGCGCGGATCATCTTTATCCATTGCTTCTTCCTACACATGATAACATGCCAATAGTTCTTTCACTGTTTTTCTATTTTGTTGTTGGTATTATGTGATAAGTTAAACCTATGGTTCCTTAATAAATATCAACCCTCTGATTTGTTTGAGTGATGAATCAATGTTCGGGTTCTCATTTTCAAATGAGAAAGTGACTATAAAATTATTTTGTAATTCTATCCATTCTGCAGTTCCTCTGCACAGTTCCTGGTCTACATACCAGTTTTCCAGAATTCCTTCCAATGTGTGAATGAAGTGATGAGGCCATTCCTCTGGTGGTGTCATTCTCCATAGTGTTCTGCACTTCTCCAAGTGTTTTTCTAGTGTCCCCTGTCTATCATATCTCTTCATCTCATTTCTTCCCCATTCTACACCGAATCTAATGTGTAGTAATTTCTTACATTGGTACCAGTCCTTAACTGTCTCTTTATGTGCACCCCACCAGCTTGTAGGTGTTGCCTTGAATGATATATCTAGGGCTAAGAGCCTATGATTTTCTAACGCTTCATATTCATATCTTGTTAGGAATTCTTCTAAGTAATCCACCCCATGAAAACTAGGAGTTTCTCTTATCTCTGTACCTACCCATCTTACCGTGCGGTTTATTCTTGCGCACCTTCTTGTGGATACTTCATGTAATATCTGTTTCCAATTCTCCAGCCCTGTATCTGAGTCTAAAATGAATTATGTGATACTTCTCCAACTGAGTACCCCATTTGCATTTGGATTCACTTAATATTCTTCTCGTGCGGTGGTTCTTTATAATTGGTTTATTTCCTCTAGGTCTAAGCAAGTGGGTTCTACAAACCTTTCTCCTTATGATAGGTCTAGTGGCACAACGAATCTGTATTCTCCTGACTCGAATATCATATTCCTTGTCTTCAAATTGATTATTGTCTAGTTTTCAAATGCCCAATCCAAGCCAAGAAATGCTGGATAAGGTGTTGTTCCATCCAATATTTCTATCACTTAAAAATTCACTTTAGTGCACACTCCATCCATATCTATCGTCACACCCTTTAGCCTTCCAATTGACAAAACCCTATGTTGATTTGCTAGTTTTAGCTGAATAGGTGAATATCCTAATGTGGGATCTCCCATAAATTTCCATGTATTCTTGGGTAACACATTTACTTATGATCCTAAATTTAGTATAATATCCCCCATGTTGAAGTCTCCAATATTTGCATTCAGTTTGAATTCTCTCCTTGTTCTCCTCCTTATATGAAGATGATTAATCATTTTCTTCTCTATCTTCCCCTCTGTTATCACATAAAGCTGTCTAAGAGCTACAGGGTGACCCAATCCTTTTCTTGCATGGGTATCAGTCTTTATTTCAAATTGCACCTTTCTTGCGACCCACTTTGGGCTCAAAATGCAAGCAACATGTGAGATCATCTTTCAACGATAGAGATCCAATCAAGAAGATCAACAGTTCGCTGAATCAGAACTTAGGAAGTGCAGAGGAAAGAATTGTTAGGATTTGTGAATTCTGAAGTCATGAAAATATCATAGCCGTTGATCAAAGGAGGGATCTGGACCGTAGATTTGGTCTTGAGGAACTCACCAGTTCGGGAATTAAGAGAAAGGAGAAAGTAGTTGTTAAAATTCGCGAGCTGCAAAGTCCTGATTTGCAAAGAGTTGATCGGAGCCGTTAGATCGTGGGGATTGTGGACCATTGATCTGGAAAGAAAAACTCACTAGTTTGGTTTTCGAGAGTAGGGTGATAAGTAATCTTCCGACAACATGAAGCACAAAGTTGCGAAGTGCTCAAGAGTGGGCCCATGGTCATAGCCCGTGGTCATATGGAAAGTGGGTCCAAATGGAAAGGTTGGCACCCATCGCGTGGAGACAACCGAGGAGGAGTTTCGAAGAAGAAATCATGGATGTCAAATGGAAGGTGGGAACATGGCAGTAGATAAGCAAATTCACAATTTCGTGATTCAAAGAGTTAACAAGGGGTAGAGTGCCAACTCTTCGAAGTGAAAAATCCTGAAATACCACTTGGGATAAAGCATCAGATCACAACCCAATGTCACATTGGAGTGAGGACAAAGTCACAAGGCGCTCGTCCTATGCTCCGCGTCCAAGGCTATTAAAATTCCAAATTTGGCGCCGTCTTCATGCAAAGTCTAATGTATCCCAAAATTAGTGGATGGATAAATTTCAGTGGCGACACCGAAAATGGCAGGCCTTCCCCAGTCACAGATCTCATGCAAACCCATGGCTCTAAATTTTTATGCTCATTCAAAATCATAGCAAGTGGCCGACCCCAGTTACTTGGCTTGGTTCCGATCTCGAGGAAATATCAATTAATGGACATAGGCCAATAGTTGAATCCAGGGCTCACTCCATAAACAGAAGGCATGGAGGCCCCAACGCAAAGGTCAAAGCTGTCAGCCCAAGGTTCCTCGAAGACGAATTTTATTGCAAAATTCATACTGATTTGAGTTTGTGTCATGCATAGTCTGACAGAGTGGGCACCGAATGGGAACTTTGAATGCAACAATCCGATCACACTCCTGATGGTTGAAACAATTATGCTTATATATAGGCAGTTTTGATATTTTGTAATGGTTGAATGGTTGAGATAGGCTCCTTGCTATTGTAATATTTTTATGAATAACACTGGTTCTCTGGTTATGTATTTGTTTTTGAGAAAACTTGATTAATCTAAGTCATCTTTATTACTCCATCTTATTTTCCTCTGATACTGAGAGAGTTCATGTTTGAATGATTCACATGGATTGTTGTAATTGTATTATGATAAATGTTTGATTATAGTACTGTTATGATTTCTTTCCGCTTCCTTGAAATTTGAATCCAAAATGGACTTGTGTTTAATTTTTTCCTCCTTAGGCTGTTAGAAAATATGATGTTCATAGCAGACCTCTACACCTTTCTCACTAAATATTCCTGCTACTCAACCTTACTCCAACTTACTGACTGAAGTTGATTCAAGGCCTCAATGGATGGTGCATGCTAGTCCAAATTTCTGAGTTAGAATGTTATTATCATTGATTCCTCTCCATTTGATCACCTAAAACTCATTTACATTTACTGTATAAACTGATGGGTATTGGGATTGCCGTCAATGCAATCTAAAGGTGACTTATAGTGCTAACATTTTTGGCGCCGTTGTCAGGGATGAATTGAATATTTTTCCTAGAATAGAATGACAAAGAATCTCTGATTTTGAAATTACATCAGATATCAGTACCATTGAAGATTGAATCTTGCACCTGGCAACTCCACTGTTGTGACTCCCCTTTTTCAGTTGTGGCTGCCTATAGCACACCTGAAGCTGACCCAGAGAGGCTTTCTCGAGAATGATTTTAGCAGCTTCTTTCTCATCTTGAGAAGTTCCATAGGAGAGCGAAAACGATCAGATCTAGCCTTTGATGGTGAAAAAAGACCAGACACATTCAAAGCTGGATATCATTCACCTGGCGAATCCATGTTGAAAGAATCGATCAGTGACTCCACTGGTTTGAAATGGAAAGGATTTTAGCTTAGAGGTATATCTTCTATGATTTTTTGAAAATAGTTGGCTTCCCTAATGCACTGCCTGATTGGATTGACCTGGAAAGAAGCCTTCCTAAATTTTGAGGAAAAGAGTGGGAAGTACCAACTGAACATTTTCTAGACTTTCATGAATTTATTCATCGATTTCATATCGTGCATGAAGATGTTTAGATTCATCTTTTCAAGTGTTCATTAAAAGGGATTGCCCATGAATGGTGTTAATCTCTTCCCACTGCAAGCATCAACTCTTTGACATATTTTCATGCAGCTTTCAATTTGTTTTGTAAGGATTATTTTTCAACTGAGTATCTTTATGAAAACTATTGTGATGAGTTTTCCTTGCTTTATAGAGATTTTTCCTGTCACAAAGATTAGTTTTGTGATGAAGTTGCTGTTGTGGAAGAAATAATTTTCCATGAAGATCATGAGGTGTTGAATGATATTCATTGTGGTAGAAATAACATAGAAATTCTTGGAATCATGTCATATGTGTCTGTTGTTTTAAGCGTTCATAAAGATCAACATGTCTCTTCTAAATATTCCAATGCCGAAGAGAAAGTGTATTCTGCATTGGATGTTTCTCCCGACTACGAAGCTGAGATAGAAAAAAAGCTAATAGAAAAAGCTAGGGAAGATTCCTCTATGTTTTTTCCTAGTTTTTTAGAGTTGAAGGTAGATTTTTCTTGTAGCTCTTATAAAGGAAATGCAGAGGAAATTCTTGTCCTGGAAATTGATGTTTTTGGCAATCCTACTTATGATAAAGAAATTGTTTCAAATACTGACCAAGAACAGCCCAATTTTGATGAATATCATAGTGAATATGATGAAGAGAAAATCTTTTCCATGGTTCTTGTTTATTATGGTTATGAATCTTATCCTTGGGGGAGCCATGAAGGAGAAATGGAAGAGATAAATGGGTAGTTTATCTCCTGTCTAGAGCCTGTAAATGAGCAAATATCACCTCAGACTAGCCAACCTACATCAGTCCTCCACCCACCTATACACTCTGAGAGAATTGAACAACGGGTGAGCAACAATGAAGTACATGAGGTAATTTATTATCAGTTGAGATGCCCTGATTATAAATTTTGTGACCCGATGGGGTTATATATGGAGCTGTGTTTTCCAAAATCCTTGGAGCCTGCAAAATTATTCATCTTGCCATCATTTGGGGGTATTGTCAGCGTTCCCAAACATGTTCCATTTATACTGTTATACATCCTTTCCCTTTTGTGGATCATTTGTAGTAAAGAGAAGAATTATATTACCAAGCAGTCTGGGTGGCTATGGTGGAAGTTTGCTTTCACCTAACACTTTGTAAAAATCATATTTGTACATAAATAATCTCCTTCTGTAGTATATGTGTTTTATTTATTTTTGTAAGTAGAGTAGTGTACATATTTCTCTATTTTATTCAGCGAATTTTTTTGAGCTAGACTCCATACCCCAATAGCTAAGGCACTGGAATTGCGTGTTCTTGGTAGATCATAGGGAGCATTCCATCCTCTGTGGAGCGAAATGTTATCACATAAAGCTATCTAAGAGCCACATGGTGACCCAATACTTTTCTTGCATGGGTATTAGTCTGGATTTCAAAGCGCATCTTTTAGAGCAACCCACTTCAGGCTCGAAATGCAAGCAACAGGCGAGATCAACTTTCAACAACGGAAAACCAATCAGGCAGATCAACAATTCGCTGACTCGAAACTTGGGAAGTGCATAGGCAAGAGTTGTTAGGATTCATGAAGTCCAAAGTCGTGAAGTGTAGAGGCAAGAGTTGTTAGGATTCATGAAGTCCAAATTCACGAAAAGATCATAGTAGTTGATCAAAGGAGGGATTTGGACCATATATTTGGTCCTGAGGAACTCGCAAGTTCCGAAATTGGGAGAAAGGAGAAAGAAGTTGTTAAACTTCACGAGCCGTGAAGTCTTGATTTGTGAAGAGTTGATTAGAGCTGTTGGATCGCAAGGATTGTAGACAATTGATATGGAAAGTGGAACTTGCTAGTTTGGGTTTTAGGAGTAGGGGGACATGGAATCTTTCGACAATGCGAAGCGTGAAGTTGCAAAGCACTCAAGAGTGTGCCCATGGTTATAGCCCTTGGTCATATGGAAAATGGGTCCAGGAGGAAAGGTTGGCACTCATCGCGTGGAGCCACCCAAGGAGGAGTTCTGAAGAAGAATCATGGTCATCAAATGGAAGGTGGGAACATGGAAAAAAATAAGAAAATTTTCAATTTCATGATTCAGAGAGTTAACAAGGGGTAGAGCACCAACTCTACAAAGTGAAAAATCCTGAAATACCACTTGCGATAAAGCATCCAATCACAGCTCGAGGTCACATAGGAGTGAGGCCAAAGTCACAGGGCACTCATCCTCTGCTTCGTGTCCAAGGCTCTTAAAATTCCAAATTTTGCGTCGTCTCCATGCAAAGTCTAATGTATCCCATAATTGGTGGATGGATAAATTTCAGTGATGACACCAAAAATGGCAGGCCTTTCCTAGTCACAGATCTCGTGTAGACCCATGGCTCTAAATTCATATGCTCATTCAACATCATATTTAATCATAGCAATAGCCATCCCCTGGTTACCTGGATTGGTCCTGATCCTAAGAAAATATCAGTTAATGGACACAGGCCAGTAGTTGAAGCCTGGGCTCACTCCATAAATAGAAGGCATGGAGGCCTCGACGCAAAGGTCAAAGATGTCAACCCAAGGTTCCCCAAGGATGGATTTTCTTATAAAACGCATACTGATTTGAGTTTGCATCACACACAGTCTGACATAGCAGGCATCGAGTGGGAACTTTGAATACAACAATTTGATCACACTACTGATGGTTGCAATGGTTCTTCTTATATATAGGCAGTTTTGATATTTTGCAATGGTCAAATGGTTGAGATAGGCTCCTTGCTATTGTAATATTTTTATGAAGAACACTGGTTCTCTGGTTATGTATATGTTTTTGAGACAACTTGATTAATCTAAGTCAGCTTTCTTACTCCATCTTATTTTCCTCTAATACTGAGAGAGTTCATGTTTGATTGATTCACATGGATTGTTGCAACTGTATTATGATAAATGTTTGATTATAGTATTGCTATGATTTCTTTCAGATTCCTTGAAATTTGAATCCAATATGACCTTGTGTTTAAGTTTTTCCTCCTTAGGCTGTTGGAAAATCTGATGTTCATAGCGGACCTCTACACCTTTCTTACTAAATATTCCTCCTAGTCACCCTTACTCCAAATTATTGACTGAAGTTGATTCAAGGCCTCAATGGTTGGTGCATTCTAGTCTAGATTTATAAGTTAGAATGTTATTATCATTGAGTCCTCTGGATTTGATCACCTAAAACTTATTTACATTTGTTGTATAAAATGATGGGTACTAGGCTTACCTTCAATGCAATCTAAAGGTGACTTCTAGAGCTAACACCCTCTACCTCTATGTTACATCTTTCTACCATATTTTTAATTCTTTAATAGATGATGGATCATTAAGTAGTTTAACACAAGATTGCAGAAAAGCCTTTATGGTACTTACTTGTCCTAGGGGTTGTGCTTCATTAGTGTGATCCAACGATGAATGCATCTCGTATGTTGGTTTTTCCTAATTATTTTATGCATTCGATGTAGATGCAATGTCTAGATTGCTTGAATGTCTCCTTTTTTTTTTGTGCATCAAACTACTTATGTGGTTCAACATTCTTCTTCCCCCATTGGTGTTCTAATGGATATTGTCTTACTGCGTCATCTCTTGTCTTAGCTCCTCCACGCACAACTATGTTGATATTTCTTCCATCATCCCTTTCTTCTGAAGAAATCCATTGAACATTCTGATTATTCTGATTTCTCTTTTCTTGGATCTTCCCCAACAATGTCGGATAGTTTTCTAAGTCATGATATGATGCATGAAAATACATACATGTCGTAGGTGGAAGTGGACATTATATTGCATAGTGTCATGGTTGTTGACATGTATGGAATACCACTAGTCCTATACCTCTTCCAAATATTCCTCTACCTCATCCTCCACCTCTGTAGCGAGCTCGATCGCCTCGCAGGGCGTTGTACCGAGGAACCTTATTATACTACGTGGGATTATACTGTGGCAGTGCGGAATTATACTGTGGATACACAATGTTATATTTTTGTAGAGAAGTTTTATATGGGGCTGGTATGATCTAGGTTGATATCGGTGGCCACCCACCTTTTCCAACTAGCTCAAAAGAATTTTCTGGCAATTTTGGCAATTTACTATTTTTAGCAATTTTAACTTCTGGGGCCATTTTGAGGGAATAAATGAAGGTTTTTCGGGATTGAGATTATCATTGATATTCAAAAGAATGATTGAGCTCCAAAAATGAATCTCCTCGATGATACCTTTCCAACGGGATATCATACACCTAAAACAAAGATCGTATGCAAAATTTACGACCCCTGGAAGTTGATGTACTAACTTACCCAGACGGGGCCCACATGAATTTTGGTGCTTCATCTCCTAGGGTTAGGTTTTTGGATGTATAGGGTTTTTTTCATTCCCGTTTATTGTAAAAAAGTCCTTTAGAGCCTCATTATAATGATCTTCTTGTGAACGAGCGCAACTATCACATCTCTTCTCAAAGATAAGCTGCCACCATTCTAGCAAGCTTGTTTCTACTACATTTTACAGTTTCAGCTTATTTCCTTATTGAATAGAAAAGCAGTTTTACTATATATCAGTTATTTTGTGTTAATAACCTATTAATAATATGTAGTCATTTTGTTCTACTCATAAAATCTGGATTAATGGTATTATCATGGTCTCCTCCTTGTCATCTTAATGCATGTCCCTAATGAGGTCGGAGTACAAAGAGTTGGGTCTCGAGCTTGTTTCTCTTGAGGAAAAAATATCTCACATGCCCAAGTGACCTATCATGGTAGGATAAAAGAAATATGAAGAGACAGGAGATCCTTTCAAACTGTTGATTGAGGAATCCCTCACACAACAAAGGAACAAGATGATGGATGCATCTTCTTCCAGCGGAGGCACTGCCCCCTTCAAGGTACAAATAAACTTCAATATTCCTATATTTGAAGGTCATATAGATGCAGATGATGTAGACAAGTGGTTGAATCTACTAGAAGGGTATGTTTTTGTCCATAACTTTTAGAATACAGAAAATATTACTTTTGTACTCCTCAAAGCCATTCCCCGTGTCAAAGATTGGTGGGAAAATTTATACGAGAAAAAGGAAATAGAGGAAACCTCATTATTTACAGTCACGACCACCTGGGAATACTTCAGGGATTCTATTAAGGAAACATACTACCCTGTCGAAAATTATGATGAATTGTATACCAAATGGACTACACCGTGGCAAGAAAGAGACCAAGTAGTGCCAGATTTCACAAATAGCTTTCATACCTTGCACACCAAGACGGGTATCAAAGATTCAGAGTGACATCTGGCTATCAAGTATCACTTTGCTCTGCATATATACATCCATACCGACATGGAATTTCTGGACATCTCATCCTTGGGCGCAGCCTACTGATGTGCCGTCAAAATCGAGCAGAAGGTCAAACATAAGACGCGACAATTTGGGCCTGGGTACCCTCACAACAAAATCCAGGAAAGGGTGGCCCTAACCCACAAAACAAAGGATAGAGAAAAGATGGATAGTATTAGGACAACTAGTCCAATATGCAAGCAAAGAAGGACATCAAAAAGACAAAGAAAGATACCGGGAAGTGGTGCGACTTCCATAAGATCCCTTGGAATAACACTGTCGACTTCCACTCAAAGAAATCACTGGTGGCCGAAGTGAAAGCCTATGAATAATATGCGGGTTCAGACTCTGAGCCAGAACCAGAAAGGGGAAGACAGATCATTGACATGGAACCCAATGCCACTGTTTCTACCACCAAGCTCCATCCTGGTGAACCAGACGAGCCAGAATAATGAGAATGCCTCTTCCATTCACAGATGCAGGTAAAAGGCACCCTGTTGCACTTCATCATTGATAGCGGTAGCCAGAAGAACCTCATCTCAGAAGAGGTCATCAAGCGGTTGGCCCTGCCGACAACACCGTACTCACAACCCTACATCATTTAACGGATCTGCCAAGGAAGTGATCTCCACATTAGCCAATAGTGTTGACTGTCGTACAACATCAATCCCTTCAAAGACGAGGTATTGTGTGATGTTTCTCCTCTCGAAGTTTGTGATGTTCTTTTGGGCCAACCTTATTTATGGAAACTTCATGTTGTATATGAGTCTGGGCATCGTAGTGTTATTATTACTTTGAACAGGAAATTGTATAGGATACTTGAGGCAGTCCCACCTAGTGCTATTTCCTTGATCTATGCTAAGAAATGGAGGAAGGTCATCTCTCAGATGGGGAAGTTTGTGTTCTTCATGATTTGCTCTCAGAATAAGTGAAATATCATAGCCACATCCATGGTCTCTTTGACTGAACTCTCCACACTACAGAAGAGGGTAGATAAGCTCATGAAAGAATACTTAGATATCTTCTCCTCACCTACCGGGGTACCTCTACACTGCCAGGTCAAGCACCCCATCGATCTGAACCTCGACGCACTGATGCCCAATGGGCCAATCCATCACCACTCTCTATTATAGAATGAGGAGATCAAGCGACAGATCCAAGAAATGATCCACAAGGGGCACATACATCCCATATCATCACCTTGTGGGAGCCCAATAATGTTGGTACAAAAGAAATATGGAACCCGACAACTCTGAATTGATGACCACGCTCTGAATAAAATCACAGTCAGAAACCGGTACCTGATTCCCCCAATTGATGACCTCCTTGATCAAATCATGGGGGCCAAATACTTCAATAAGATTGATCTGAAGTCTGGCTACCACCAGGTCCCGATAGAATAGACATATGTATGGAAAACTTCTTTCAAGTCAAAGGAAGGCCTTTTTGAATGGTTGGTCATGCCCTTTGGTTTGAAAAATGCTCCAACCACTTTCATGAGGATGATGGACGATATCCTGTGACCATTCACAAATACTTTTGTAGTGTTGTATATGGATGAAATTATCATTTACAACAATACTTGGGCCGAACACTTGCAACATATTCAATAGGTTTTGCACACCCTCCGGTAGCACAAGCTATATGCCAACTTGGAAAAATTCTCCTTCGACATGGACAAGGTCCATTACCTAGGCTACATAATTGATAAGCATGGCGTACATGTGGATCCAACCAAGATCCAAGTCATCTCTGACTGACTAGCCCCAACCACACTCACTGAGCTTTGGAGCTTCTTGGGCCTTGCCAATTTGCACCACAGGTTCGTGTTGGGATTCTCCCATATTGCATGGGCCCTCAGGAAAATAACTAGGGGTGGTGGTAAGGAAAAATTTGTGTGGGGTCGGTCCCAACAACAATCATTCAATGATTTGAAGCAACACTTGTGGTCAGCCCCAGTACTTTCACTACCATACCTGCAACATCCCTTTGAGATCGAGACAGATGCTTCAGACTATGCGGTAGGTGTTTTTATCACTCAACATGGCCACCCTATGGCGTATCATAGTGAGACACTATCATATGTTGTCTGTAAGTACCCTACTTATGACAATTATATGTACTCCATTGTGCAAGCCTACCACCAGTGGAGACATTCATCCACACCAATCACAAGCCATTATAGTTCATGCAGACACAAGGAAAATTTTAGAATGATTTCCATCAAAAGTGGTCCACATACTTTCAGCAATTCCACCTCAACATCAAGTATAAAACAGGAAGCACCAATCGCATCACTGATTGCTTTAGAAGACCGCTATTCGTGAAACTCACCACGGTGATAGAATCCTATGGACATGATACCTCTGGATGGTCCCAACTCTATGAGACAAACCTAGTCTTCGCCACCACCTACCAAATGTTGGGTGAAAATACAATTGTCGATAATTTCCATCTTCAGGATGGGTTGTTGTGTCATCTGGGCCATATGTGTGTTCCATCAAGCGAGTGAGTGAAGTTGATATGGGAAGCCCACTACAGTCAGGTGGAAATACACTTCGGTGTCAAAAACATAATGGCGATGCTACATAAACATTTCTACTAGCCAAAAATTTGATAGGAGGTCAACAAGTATATCAGGTCCAGGACTACCTGTGTGACGGCCTACCACATTCTCAGCAGTTGGTCACTCCACCAGGACCTTCTTACTCCACGGCCCGAAGAGTCGATGCTCTTCCACTCCTCTCCGGGGTTCTACCCACAGTCTTCTCGGCGATCAACCCTTTACGTATCGGGAGATCGGAACTCGCGATATCGCGAGCCTCACTGTGCTGTCCCTGGGGAAAACGAAAATCCGAACCCCGACGGTCAAAGGTCAACCTCGGGGAATTCCTACTCGCGGCGGGAACCTTGATCTGTCCAACCCTCGAGTACCGAAACTCCGATGTTCCACGAGCACTCCACCTGGGCTCCACTCTGACTCCCGGGTCCCACGCTGCCACGTCACATCGGGACTTCGCGACTCATGGGTCCGCGACTTCAGTCTCCTGCCACTAGAAACCCCGAATGCCGAAACTCCGAGATTCTGGATTCGTGCCACCTGTCCACACTCGGATTGACGGTCCCGACTAAATCGGGGAATCGCACTTCGCGATTCTAACGTGCATGGGACTATGGCACTCGCTGACCCCGATTTGCCAATGTGCGATGGGAATGGTTCCCCCGTGCACCTGCGGCTTAAACCTCTCGCGGCTCCTCCACGATCAACAGTACCCTAGAGTTCGGGACTCTCCTCGATCAACTCCAGTCGTCGATTCTCTTCCTCTATGAAGAGGTCTCTACTCCACCACCTTCGTCCCGTGCGCCCACTGCCGGGTTGATTTCTCAATAAACCAAAGGGCTATCCCTTCTG
>ML776793.1:106297-126521 GCA_009831015.1 Picea engelmannii
TTTCCCGCATGCCTGCCCCTTCTTCGGGCATCCCTGTCCTCCCGATCAGGTGACTGCCTCTCTCTCCTGGGTGGCATTGTGTATCTCCTCTTTGCTACCTGAACAAAAGGAATTCCAACTCCCGCTCTGATACCACTTGACGGCCTACCACACTCTCAGCAGTTGGTCACTCCACCAGGACCTTCTTACTCCACGGCCCGAAGAGTGGATGCTCTTCCACTCCTCTCGGGGGTTCTACCCACAGTCTTCTCGACGATCAACCCTTTACGTATCGGGATATCGAAACTCACGATATTGCGAGCCTCACTGTGCTGTCCCTGGGGAAAACGAAACTCCGAACCCCGACGGTCAAAGGTCAACCTCGGGGAATTCCTACTCGCGGCGGGAACCTTGATCTGTCCAACCCTCGAGTACCGAAACTCCGATGTTCCACGAGCACTCCACCTGGGCTCCACTCTGACTCCCGGGTCCCACGCTGCCACGTCACATCGGGACTTCGCGACTCACGGGTCCGCGACTTCAGTCTCCTGCCACTAGAAACCTCGAATGCCGAAACTCCGAGATTCCGGATTCGTGCCACCTGTCCACACTCGGATTGACGGTCACGACTAAATCGGGGAATCGCACTTCGCGATTCTAACGCGCATGGGACTATGGCACTCGCTGACCGCGATTTGCCGATGTGCGATGGGAATGGTTCCCCCGTGCACCTGCGGCTTAAACCTCTCACGGCTCCTCCACGATCAACGATACCCTAGAGTTCGGGACTCTCCTCGATCAACTCCAGTCGTCGATTCTCTTCCTCTATGAAGAGGTCTCTACTCCACCACCTTCGTCCCGTGCGCCCACTGTCGGGTCGATTTCTCAATAAACCAAAGGGCTATCCCTTCTGAGCTTCGTCCTCTGATTCCTTCAGAGAACCTTCACGCACTCACTCGCCCTCCAACCTTCAACCACTCTCTAAGTGTCGAAGTTCTTATGGGCTCTGTGCACTCACGCTTGCAACAACCTCGTCTCATTCCTCCTCTCAGACTCGCCACTGAGAACTCGAATTCGACCTGCACTCGCCTGCATGGCTCGAACACTCAACCCAACTCTGGGGAAAAGAGAGACAAAAGCCCAACTACTTAGCCGCCTCGACGCACTCTATGTGGAGGTTCTTCACTGCACTCGATGCAGGAATCTCACGGCCTAAGCAGAGAAACAATTGAAACTCATTCTCTCAGGTTCCTGACCTGATAAGCAACCACATATGCAGCATATAACAAATACGCATAAAAGGAAGCAGATAAACAGAAGCATAACATCAACAACACAAAAGTGTCAAACACATCCATGGAAACTGAATCAGTGGGTTCCTATTAATTCAATTGACTGTACATGGAGGGTTCTTCACAAATCTCTGCCGCTCTTGCTCCTGTATGAATGAATGAGAAATMTGATACAATGTACAAAGGAGGGTGTCTATTATTCCGTTTTCCCTCTCGAAAGTAGAAATGTCTAATCTACAGTTAATTCCTATCTAACAGCATTAATTCTAATAAATGCCTTCCTATCTACTAATACAATATAACTGCGCTCGGCTTTAAATGCCTTTATCCAAACGACGACGCAACAATCTCCAAAGCATTTCAAAATGTGCGTGCTGGCACTGTCCAGCTGTATGTTCTTTCTCCGTGCGCGCTGGCTCGCTTGATGACGTGTAGATGCTCCTGCATCACTGTGCTATTACTAAATCGATCACTAAGAAATAGGGCTTGTACACCCCTCTTCCTACTCCTGACAAGCCATGGTAATCCATATCAATGGACTACATTTTGGGCCTCCCATCCACCAAGCGGGGAAATGATTGTGTTTTTGTGGTTGTTGATCACTTTTCTAAGGTGGCGATTGTAGTTTCCTGCAAGAAGAACATCACAGTAGAGGCCACTGCCAAGCTCTTCTTTGAACGAGTCTAGGTATATTTTGGAATCCCACAAACCATTGTGTTAGATTAGGAAATTTGATTTCTCATCACATTCTAGTCAAGCCTTTGGTCACTACCGAACACCAATCTCACCAAATCCATGACCTTCCACCCCCAAACAGATGGCCAAAATGAGGTTGTAAATTGAATGATTGTGCATATCCTTCACATGTATAATTCAAATCACCCTTGCACATGGGATGAGAGACTTCCCTATGTTCAACATAGATACAACTGAGCCCTACATAGCTCAACTGGAAAACACCCCTTTCATGTGGGGTTGGGATTCCAACCATTGGGTCCCATAGATGTTGCACTTCCCCTTGCGATCACCTTGACCGACTCATCTCCTGCTCCAAGTGAAGTTGAAAAATCCACCCAGTTCATTGAGTGGATCCAGCACATCTGCAAACAAGTTCAATATATCCTACATAAGTCCAATGACAAGTACAAGTAATGCCATGATCAACATCAGGTGCCACATAAGTTTCAGGTGGGAGACAAAGTTTGGTTTCACTTGCTGAAAGAACGCCTTACAGGACCCCATTGAAATCTTTTCCCACTCTTTTATGGGTCGTACACCATCACCAAAACCATGGGGGGTAATTCTTTTGAGATCAACATTCCCCCTTTCCTTGGTCTGCACCCAATGTTCAACGTGGATCTCCTTCACCCTTATTTCCCACCATTATTGGACACCTTAGACATAGCAGAACAACTGAGACCAAAAATTATCAACCCCAACTACATACAAAAAGCATCCAATGATTAGATTTTGTACATACATATCAAGGGCACTCGACAACAAAGGATCCATCTTTATTGAGTCGTCAAAGCAGGGCAGCTCCTACAATAAGGCAAGTGGCTCACCCGGGGCCAAATTCAACATAAATTTCCTCATCTGATGGGGGAGATAAAAAAAATGGATAGCATTTCTTCCTAAGGAGGGAGGATTCTTCCAGGTGGATATCGATGGCGACCCACCTTTTCCAACTGGCTCAAAACAATTTTCTGGCAATTTTGGCAATTTACTATTTTTAACAGTTTTAACTTTCGGGGCCATTTAGAGGTCCTAAATGAAGGTTTTTATGCATAGATATTCTCAATGATAATTAAAGGCATGAATTATCCCAAAAATTAATATCCTCAATGATACCTTTCCAATGGGCTATCATACGCCTAAAACGAAGATCGTATTCAAAAGTTACGACCCTGTGATGTTGATTTACTAACTTACATAGACGGGGCCCACATGAATTTTGGCGCTTCATATCCTAGGGTTAGGTTTTTGGAATTCCTGTTTATTGTAAAGAATTCCTTCATAGGGTTATTGTAATGATCTTCTTGCGAACAAGTGCAACCTTCACATCTCTTCTTAAGGATAAGCTGCCACCATTCCAACAAGCTTATTTCCGCTGCATTTTACAGTTTCAACTTATTCCCTTATTGACTAGAAAACCAGTTTTACTGTATCTCTGTTATTTTATGTTTAGAACCTTTTAATAATTTGTAGTCATTTCGTTCTACTCATAAAATCCGGATCATGGTACTTGGTTAAATTTTGGTGCATCTTTCCCTGTCATCATTTATGCTTGCACCCTATAAGTGTCTAATGCTCTTTCCCTCATCAACTCCATAGTCCTGCAATCTTTTTCATCATGGCCCACTGACTTTAAAAAGTTGCAATTTTAACTCTTATGCACTTTCTGGTATTTACGCATCATTGTACAATGATATGGATCATGCCTCTGTGTCTTACATATCTCACACCATAGTCCTCCTGATTGAAAAGGGTTTGGCAATCCTGTTTCCATGTACTGCGTGAAAGTTGGGAATTCATTATTGTGGTGTCCTTGTTTCCTACATGTGTTACATTAAACAACTTCTCTTTTTTCCGTACCCCTTTTCTGGTTTAGTCGAAAGGTTAAATTCTTCAGATCCTCCTTCATCTCCTCTATTGTTGGATCTATCTTCTGATATTGGTTCTCTTCCAGTTGTAAGGCTTCTTGTAGAGCCTCTACCTGATTTTGAAACTTCTGTTGTCTCAAAGGGTATTTCAAGTGTGGTAGCAGGGAATTCACAAATAGATGTCTATGTTGCATATCTGTCATGACATACTTCAACTTTCCCTTCAATCATTTGAATCTTTGGTCAATATCCCATATATATTCCCTTGGTTTTTGTCTAATCTCTATCATCTCATTCATGTATTGATCCTCTGATATAGGCTTGTGGAATTCATTTATCAACAAATTATTGATATATACAATCATTTTGGTTGTTTCTGGTGGAATGTTTGTAGCTAATATTGTGTACCAATTTAGTGCGTGGTCTCCTAGTTTGATAGCTAACTGCGCAAGTTTTTTATCCTTCTCTGTGATCTGCTTTTCTTCCCAGATAATTTCACAGATGAACAAGTTCTTCTCAAGGTCCTCAAATTCCTCTCCCTTAAATTATGGTAAACTAATGGTAGGATCATGTCCTGCCATCCTGAATGATGAACTACTACCTCCGCACGATGTAGATCCTTGACTAATGCTTCATGAAACATATCCCCCAGTTGTTTCTCCCTGTGTATATGTACTTCCTACTATGTTTCTTCCACTCAAATTTAGTTGTATAAATGGTGGTGTTCTTTCTGGTGTATTAGTCGCACATGATTCCTCTAACTACTCCTTGGATAACCTAGGTTCAGGTCTACTATAGTTTCCAGCAAAACCACCTAAACTATCAGACTCCTGGTAAACTAGAAGGCAACACAACATACAGAATGCACTGTGCAGTATCACCCAAGATAGTTCTTATGGGTGGATACAACGCTCATGTGCTTTCATCCTGGGAATGAGTGGGGATATGGGATTAAACTTTGTGATCTTCATTTGTTACTTTAACATTAAGCTTATATTGAATATCCTGCCATTCTTATTCATGCATGTAAAATAACAGATCTAGCTAGTCATTCACGTATTTGTATAACATATAATCATTGATAGTAAAGGAAATACACAATATTCAATCACATAACACATGATATACCATGGTTCACCCCTCCTAGGCTACTTCCACAAAGATTTGGCTGCTCTTTTCTTTTATTATGGTGTTTCCAAAACTACAATGTCGCACACATTACAACTCTCCATCAAATGGGTCAAGATATACAATGAGGCGGACTAGATCACACTAGGCTCCTCAACCTCTGATATAACCCTCAATATCTACCTTATTTCCTCTCCTCATCTCAAAAACTTCAAAATGAGATTGGATTTTATAGACATTCAGTCTTCGAACAACATAGTAACAATGACCAAACCCCGACCTAGACCTCCTAGGTACCTATTTATACATGTTTTTGGCTTACCAACCATTGAATTCTTTTAGCATGGTTAGGTATTCTTGCATGCATGCCTCGCATGATTTTATCCTCTTGCATGCATGTTTTCTTCCCACGTTCTTCTTTTCTTGCCAGCTTTATTTCTCCCACGTCGTGCTTTTCTCCCAAAATGGGCCTACTCCCAACAAAGACCCAATAGATTCATGTATTCATTAGCCTTTTTTGAAGAGAAGCCTAGGTGTTATTTGAAGGTACTGATATGAGAGGTTCCCTTGTTCCATATTGACATATTTATAATGTTATTTGTGGAGCCCTATCTAAATTTTGCTTCACGATATTACCAATGCTAGCCACTATTGTAATAGTATTAGATCTAGATTTTATATTCCATAATTACCATTCATTACCTTCAAGTCACCATTTTTAAACACATCCTTATGGTGGTATACAATTCTTATTTTATTCCATAATATTGATAGCATGGACTTTGACATATATCTAATGTGTCAAGCTTCATTACAAGTAGAGCTCTTTTATTTATTTCCCTTTGTTTGGTAATAACAACATTTCATGCTAGAGAACCGATCACAAATTATCTTCTTGAATATTAATTCATATGATGCACCTTCTTAATAACCTAAATAATTGAGCTCAACAATATTTTACAAATACAAGTGTTTTTACAACAAGGTGTAGTGTGCATGCTTGTAATGAAAGAAATTTTATCAAATGTTTCAACAAAGTTTGTACTCAACTTCATTTTAGAATATGCACTCATGTTTTATCATCTCAACTAGTTGTATGGCCTTGTTATCCTTATTTGTACATCGGAATAATCTACCCATAGGTGGATATTCCAAGTATAAAGGAGTAATTGCTTCTATCACATCCCATAACTTAACCTCAATTTCCTTTGCACTTTCCTTTAATATCACATTTAAGGGGGCACCAGTAAGTTCAATTAAGTGTTTCATAGGCCATCTCAAGAGAGAACCTTTTGATTTGTAACATTTCTCACATTAGATGAAGGATTTATTGATTAAAAATTTGAACTCATTACCATTTAGTGGTGCAAATAATAATACCTATTCTTCTATAACACTTGAAATGGTTCATATGGTGATATAATTTGGCTCTAAATAACATTAATGTATCAATTTCACCTTTTCTCTTAAGAACTTAATGTTGTGATTTTAGTTCATTTGTGTTGATGAATATTTTAATTCATTAATTCCTTTAACCTTTAGGATGGAACATTTTTTGAAATCCACTATTTTTTTTTATTGTCCAAGGTAGTGAACTACCATTGTGGAACTCATACAAGGAAATGTCACAAGACAATAATAGTTCATTCACTAGCATACCAAATTAGAGAGCTTTTGATGTTTGGATATATTAATACTGAAACAACAACCTCATGAGGATATAAATCCTGCTACATTTTTATAGAGGTGGTACTTCTCTTTGGATGAAAGATATATCTTTAATATCTTAGATTAGGAAGAATGCTTAGACAACAAACCCTAGATCTTTATTGATTTAATTTATACATAGAACAATTCTTTAACAACCTGATCTGATATTTATGTGCAACAATAAGTCTTTTAACAATAAAATATATTTAAGAAATGATTCAATATCAACATATCTATGTGCTCATGATTATATATACAACCCTCTGAATCAAATACAAATAGAGGATAAATCCATATCTTCTCACAAGGAAAAGAAGAAAACAATTTTGATCATCTCAAAGAATTTTAAAAGAGTATTGCAATTAAAACAAACAAAAATTTGATAAGCATACTTCAAACATATCACACTTTGGAATCCAAAGATCTGAAATATCATTGAATTCATTCCCCTAAGTAATTATTTAATGAGTTTTATTTGTGAAATATATTCAACAATACAAAACATCTCAACAAACCAATTGACTAAATGTTCATAAATGAAGCTTGTCAAACGCAAGACTAAGTCTCAATAAATTCAATAGAATCACAGCTTACATATGACAGTCACATACATGGTTATGAATACTCCATGATCATATAAGAAAATTCTTTGAAGAATACAAGATAAACACTCAAGAACTCAACCTTATTCATAAATATGAATGAAAGGCCTCGAGAAAATGGCATAGAAGAAGAAAAATAAGGGATAAGATGGAGATATTTGTTCATTGATCAGAATATTAACTGCATGCTGATGGTTGATCCCTTCTATTCTAATCTTCTGATTACCTTTCTTCTAACACTTTGATTCCCTCTCTTGCTTTTAAAAACTGGTTCTTCTAACTTATAGAGTATTTAGGGATTTCTCTTTCTTGAAATAATTGCTTTAATTGATTCTTCAAATAAGTAAATCCTTGATTAATTCACTTTTTAACATCTACATTTTGAAGTGGGAACTTTTTTGTCTTTTATAAAAATAATAAAATAAACTTTTAATTTATTTTATTTTAATTAACTACCCCTTTAAAGAGAGGACAATGTATTAATTTTTTAAATGTGATATTCAACCTTTTAGCCATGGAAACTAATTAATATGTTATATTAATCATCTCATATTTCCAATGAGTCCTCCTGGGTGCAATTTAGATTCTTGGATCTCAAGATATGACCTCGTGAAGTCAAGGTGTCGAACAAATTTATCAACAAGGAATAAAAATATTGTTTATTGTTCTTTAAAGTTTTGAGAATATTATGAAAATTTCAGCTCTCAATACCTATCACATCATATTCCTCTTTGAAATACCTTTCCAACGAGGTAAAATTTTCACGATTCCTACTCACGGATCTCACGATATGGCCTTCAGAACAACAAGACTCAACAGTCGCTGATTGATCTTCATGGGGCAATCTGGGCCCTTGGCTTTAAATTCGTCCTCCTTTGAAAATTTTGAATTTTCTTCATTAATGGATATCCCACATGCATGGGATTTTAATAAATTTTAGTGTATATATTACAAAGTGTGATATATACTTAGTAAGAAACAAATAATACTATGGATATTTAAGAAAATTAATTAATAACTAATATTTTGACCAAAAGTCACCCTCCACCCATCCCTAGTCAATGCCTAGTGGCATCCTTTTAATCACCCAATTAGCATGAGTCAATAGTCCACATGTCACCACATGTCATCAGGTGATAGGTCACCATAAATTGCCACATGCCACCAATAATAATATGCTATGTGTCACCAATTGTGATATGCCATGTGTTTACCATGTGTCATAGTAATTTGTTTCCATGTGTCTCCAAAAGTGGGCCACCACGTGTCTTGTAATAATTAGTTGGTTTATGGAGTGTTCTCATTGGTTGGTAATTATTGTGATTAGTTTAATACATTAGTTAAAAATTGGAAGGAGAAAATAGAACGAGAAGTGGGTAGGGGAAAGTGAGGGTGGTAGAGGGATAAGGGTGATGTAAGGGGAGGGTAAATTGTAGGTGGGGGGTTAGGGAGATGGAGGGAGAAGGAGGTGACGAACTATGACGGTTTGGGGAAATGGAGGGATAAGGAGGTGAGAGAAATGGGTAAGTCCACGAGTCCTCCAAATGGCCGTGGTGTGGAGAGAATGAAGTGAGGGGGGTGAGTGGGTAAGACAAGTCCGATTGACTGCTAAACTAAATCAAAAATAAATTTAAGTATAGATTAAAGGGGTGCGGAATATGGGAGAGTATGAGAGGTACAAGGAGAGGAGTGTTGTAATAAGGAGAAGAGAGAAGAGTGGAGCATGAAGGGTATGGTGAGTGAACATTCCATGCTATAATAAGAATAAACTACATGAGTCTTGAACCCACAAAGATTCAAGAAAACATGGGTTGTGAACCCATGAGCAATAGAAGAAAATTCATGGGTCATGAACCCACATTTTATACGCAAAAAAATGAATAAAAATGATTAAGTATGATAGATAGAGAGGAAAGTACTTAGTCAAAAAATTGAATATGGCATGGTTCCAAGAATTGAATGTGGTTCTGAAGAGTTGGTCATGCTTCCACATGGAAGAAGCGTGTTTTTCATGTTTGACAGAAACCTAGATATCTTGAGCATAAGAGCTCAGATTTTGAATCCATAAAATGCATGGTGAAGCTAAGACTGATGGCTACGTAATGAAACTATAATTGTTCAAAACATTTCTTTTTCTAATACTAATTTGTTTTTCCAAGAGCGGGAAAATATAGATGGCCAATTTTTTGTCAACAATTGGCTCCAACTGAGGGACAATGATCCCTTGTGGGTTGTTGAGAACATTAGAATCTGAAGACTAGCTTCTTTATCCATTGGGATATGGAGTCATCATCACAATTAATTCTTGTATTTATTATGTCATGGAGTTAACTTCAAATATAACCTTAACTTATCAATTTCTTTATTTTCCAAAATTTGACGGAAAAAATAACTAGAAATAAGATCTACCTACCCTATCTTACTTGAAGGGAAGTGACACTTTTAGGTGGAGGTAGATTTCCAATGGATCCATTCAAGCATTCATATGATTTTTGGAATGAAATCTAGAATTATAGTACATATTGGAGCTTGTACCAAAGAGTCGAGGGCATGTCAAAAGTGTGATGGAGAAAAACTGAACTAGATGCGCTGATAATTTGATTATGTTGCTTTGCCAACAATCCTTTGGAACCATGTTTCAATGAAACCAATTATTGGTTTCTCAAGAATGTTGTTGTTTTTTATTTGATGCGTATTTTCCAATATGAGAACACTTTCATCTTTCTCCTTATCTCCAATTGCTTAGAAGATTATTGATTTATCAACAATGTCTTGAAAATATTATTCTTTCATGCAATGATCATGTTTCCATGGTGAGGTTGAAATGATGAATTTATGTTGAACATTTGTTGGGAATTGTAATGTTGTATTTTTTCATTCATCAATAACTTCACAATCTTCAGAAATAAAACATATCACCCATGGATCCTCTTGGTGCAAATTCCTTTATTTTGATGTTTGGAGGATATCTTCTTCATTAAAATTTGTTTCCAGTGAGCAATTGACATCATGGAATTCTAACACAAAGTGATGAATCTTACCAATATTTATGTTCATCCAATTTATACATTGTTCTTGTGGCTAGATGTAAACTGGCTGCGCCATTTGATAATTGTTTGCAAAATTTTCATCATGATTACATTGAATGAAATCCTCGTGTTCATATTTGAACTCATTATGATCATTGTCCTCAAATTGAGCACACGAGAGGTTGAAATTACCTTCCGATGGAGCATACAAAGGATGATATATTTCTTGAATTGAAACATTATAGTCTTCGTTTTCAGTTTCAAGAAGAATATTTGGAAAAAAAAATCATGTCTTTCATCAAAATTTTCTTCCAAGTCCATTCCTATATTGTATTGAAAATATATTGGTAATTTTAATATATTAGCACTCGTTTCAAGAATATCTCTTTCAATGACTTGATCCCACTACATTAACTCTTTCCAATTGCACTTTCCATATTGATTCAATAGAAATCTTAAATTCATGAGAAATGTATTTTCATAACAACTAAAAATAATGACATTGTTTGGAAACGTTTATCGAGTAATTTCATAAATAAATTTCATGAATTTGAAAGTGAAATCTTTGACTGTTTCTTCCTCATTCATATGAATTTCAACCAAATTCAAGAAAATGGAATATGGATCTTTTCTTGGAAAATATTTCTCCACAAATAAATTTTCTAGTACATCCCAACTTGTGATGGTTCTAGGTAGTAATGAATAAAACCATTCACCAACATCTTCTTTTAGAATTAAGATGAAAAGACAACATAAAATATCATTTTTAGTCACATTAAAAATTTCACAAGCACTATCAAACTTAATCAAATGTTTCTCTGCATCCTCTGAAGTATTCCCAAAGAATATGTGAAACTTGTCCATGGAAATATCTGGCAAGGGATGAACTTCTCCTTGAAAATTGAGTAGATTTATATGCAACTGTTTATTTCTTTGGATACCCTCTCCCTTTATTGTATCTTGAACAACTTTTGTTGATCTTGGTGGAGAAGGAAAAACATCTTCAAAACATGAAAGAAATTCCTCATAGGAATATTCATATTGATCTTCTTGAAACTTTGGATTATTTTCAGTGAAGTCACTAGGGAATCTTTCTTTAAAATCTAGAGTTTCAATGGTGGAGTCACTGGGGATACCATTCTCCCAAATCTTGAATGATTATTTGGTTCTATGGAAATTTTCACAACTAATTTGTGACTGCAATTTCAAGAATATATCTTCAAGGCCATTTAATTCTTTTTACACAAGGTTTTCAAAAACTTTCAACGAGACAGCATCAAATATTCCAATAATATATGATTCTAAAGGTATCCAATTTCTTGAAAAAAAATCACTCCCTAGTATGGTCGCCAAAAACGTTGATGTTTGGATCTGTTTAGACCGAAACACCAACCTCACGTGGATATAAACCCCCTGCATTTTTATAGAGGTGGTACTCCTCTTTGGCTGAAAGATATATCTTGAATATCTTGGATTAGGAATAATTCTTAGACAACAAACCCCAGATATTTATTTCTTTAATTTATACATGGAATGGTTCTTTAACAACTTGATATGATCTTTGTGTGCATCAAGAATTGTTTTAACAATAAAACTAATTGAAGGAAGGGTTCAATATCAAAATATCTCTTTTCTCAACATCATATATACAACCCTCTGAATCAAATACAAATAGAGTATAAATCCTTATCTTCTCACAAGGAAAAGAAGAAAATAGTTTTGATCATCTCAAAGAATTTTAAAAGAGTGTTGCAGTTAAAACAAAAGAGAATTTGGTAAGCATATTTCAAACATCTCACATTCTGGAATCCAAATATCTAGAATATCATTGAAGTCATTCCACTAAGTAATTCTTTGTAGAGTTTTATTCATGAAATATATTCAACAATACATAACATCTTAGCAAATCAATTGACAAAATATTTAGAAATGAAGCTTTTCAAACAGAAGACTAAATCTCAATGGATTCAATAACAATCCTGGCTTACATCTGGTAGTCACATACATGCTTGTGAATACTCCATGATCATATAAGACAAGTCTTTGAATAATACAAGAGAAGCACTCAAGAACTCAACCTTATTCATAAATATGAATCAAAGGCCTTGAGAAAATGGCGTACAAGAAGAAAAATAAAGGATAATATGGAGATATATGTTCATTTATTAGAATCTCTGTTTCATACTGATGGTTTATCCCTTATATTATGATCTTATGATTTCCTTTCTTCTAACACTTTGATGAAGTCCTCTCTTGCTTTTAAAAACTAGTTCTTCTAACTTCTTGAGTAGTTAATGATTTCTCTTTATTGAAATAATTGATTTAATTAATACTTCAAATAATTATCCTTAAATAATTCACATCATTAACATCCAAATTTTGAAGTGGGCCCTTTTTCATCTTTCATGAAAGTTTTTAAATGAACTTTTAATTTGAAAAGTTTTTAATTAACTTCCCCTTTCAAGAAAGGATTGCTTTTTATTTTTTTGTATGTGATATCAAACCTTTTAGCCATGGAAACTAATTTATATGTGATATTCATTGTATTAGATTTCCAACGAGTCCTCTTGGGCACAATTTAGATTCCTGGATATCAAGATATGACCTCGTGAAGTCGAGGTGTCAAGTAGATTTACCAACAAGGCATAAAAATATTGTTAACTATTATTTAAATGTTTTAGAAAATTCTAGAAAAGTTTAGCTCTCAATAGTTTGCCCATCATCTTCATTGTGAAAATACCTTTCCAACTAGGTAAAGTTTGCACGATTTTGACTCCCGAATATTGCGACATGGCCTTTAGAACAACAAGACTCAAGAATCGTTGATTGATTTGCATGGGGCAATCTGGGTCCATGGTTTTAAATTTGTCCTCCTTTAAAAATTTTGACTTTTCTTCATAAATGGATATCCCACATGCATGGGATTTTAAGAAATTTTAGCATATATATTACGAAGTGTAATATATACTTTGTAATAAACAAGCAAGACTATGGAGATTTAATAATTCGACCCTCCCTAGGAAATTAGTTAAGAATTAATATTTTGACCAAAAGTCATCCTCCACCCATACCCAATCAGTGCCCAGTGGCATCTTCATAATATCCTAGTTAGCATGAGTCAACAATCCACATGTCACCACATGTCATAGTGTGATAGGTCACCATAAATTTCCACATGTCACCAATACTAAAATTCCATGTGTCACCAATTGTGAGCTTCCATGTGCCTAACATGCATCATAGTAATTTTCTGCCATGTGTCTCCAAAAGTGGGCTTCCATGTGTCATGTAATAATTAGTTGGTTTATGGAATGTTCTCATTGGTTGGTAATTCTTGTTATTAGTTTAATACAAAATTTAAAAATTGGAAGGAGAAAATAGAATGAGAAGTGGGTAGGGGAAAAGTCAGTGTGGGATAAGGGTGACATAAGGGGATCATAAATTGTAGGTGGTGGAGGAGTGTGGTGGGTTGCGAAGATGGAGGGATAAGGGGGTGAGGGAGTATGGAAGGTTGGGGAAATTAAGGGATAAGGAGGTGAGGGAAGTGGGAAAATTCACAAGTCTGCCAACTTGACGTGGTGTAGAGAGAATGAAGTGAAGGGGTGAGTGGGTAAGATAAGTCCATCCAACCACTAAAGTAAACAAAAAATAAATTTAAGTATAGAGTAAGGGGGTGGGGAATATGGGAGAGTATGAGAGGTATAAGGAGAGGAGTGTTGGAATAAGGAGAAGAGAGCAGAGTGGAGCAGGTTGGGTGTGGTGAGTGAACACTTCATGCTATAATAAGAATAAACTACATGAGTCTTGAACCTGTGAAGAGTCAAGAAAACATGGGTTGTGAACTCGTGAGTCACAGAAAAAAATTCATTGGTTATGAACTCATGTTTTATATGTGAAAAATTGAAGAAAAATGGTTAAGTATGATATATAGAGAGGAGATTACTTAGTCAAAAACTTGAAAATGGCGTGTTTCCAAGAATTTAATGTGGTTCTGAAGAGTTGGTCATGGTTCCACATGGAAGAAACATTTTTTGTTGGTTTGACGGAAACCTATATATCTTGAGCATATGAACTTGGATTTTGAATCCGTGAAATGTGTGATGAATTTGAGGTTGAGGACTATGCAATGAAACTATAATTGTTCAAAAAATTTCTTTTTCTAATATATATATATATTTTTTTATTCCAAGATAAAGAAAATATAGATGACCAATTTTTGGTCAACAAAAGGTTCCAAACTCTTTCCTTCAATAGCATTCCAATGATCCATATTTTTGATAAGAATAATAACTATGCAATACATTTTATATGAACACCTATGTTATAGTGTGACTTTCCTGAGAATAAATGTTGATGTAGATTGTTGTATGGAGAACTCGATGTGGTTAACTATCTATGATGCATCCCATTCAATAAAGTCACCCTTTTCTTTTGACAATGTGTATGCACCTTTTGATGCAGACGGTAATAAAATATATCTATTGAAAATTCTAATAACATTCACACTGACACATCCGTGTTTGATGTGGCTATTATGCAACTAATTTCTACATAGGTAGGCTATTCCCTTAGCTACATTTAAACAATCCTACATGAATTCCACACAATATTTAAAACGTAACATTCCTAAAGACATTTGTGATAATATACAACAAAAATACACCACCACAAATCATTAGAGTTCAACCAAATTTTAAATAAATTAACTAAATCCAATCTCAAATCAATATAAGTATATTATATTGTAAAATAAAAAACAATAATCAATATAATAGATAAACATAAATTAACATAACCCAATATAAATATAATAAAGTTAATATATACTTTGTGAATTAATGTGCTCCTTAATACTGTTTTGCAAATTTTAGAAAATATTTTTATAATATTAAATTAAAGAAATCTGCAAATTTTATACAAATAACATTAATAACAAGTGTTGCATGGCAACGTAGTCCCTGCTAGGTGTTGAGCACTCAACACACCCTAAAAAAACCATGTCAATTTTTTACTTTTTGGGTACCACTTGATCTTTGCACTGCCTGATTCGAATTCATTTTGAGAAATGTTTTTTCTTTGCTTATTATATTGACTCTCATCAACTATTCAGGTTTGTTTGAAATTATGAAACCTCGTGACTTAAAGGGCCTTAACACTTGAATAAAAAATCAACATCCAAAACAATTCACCCCACGTGCTCAGATTCAACGTCGAAAGGAATTCAAAGATGGAAAAGAGCCCCTCGGGAAACCTCAGTCATCGAGTGCCAATCTTCATCCATATCGACAAAAGGAAGTTTTGTTTTGTGACAAGTCTTGCATAAGGATATTGCCGATAGCCGGCTCTCCTTCGACATCGGTGAAAGATGAGGATGATAAACGTTAACACAAGAAAAAAAATCACCGGTAGTCGATGACCAACACGCTTATCAAAATAGGGAAAAAGCATAAAAAGATTGCAACAAACATTTTGACCGTGCTAAAGGTTATTCCTGATTGCCGATCCCCGATGTGTTTTCAGCATCGAGACTTTTTCGAGGGAGCTTATCCGAAGGAAGCACTAGATGGGTTTATCGTCGATCACAAAACTGGGATATTCTTTCAACATCGGAGAGATAAGGTTTGTTTTAGAATGAATAACTTAAGGAAAGTTCCGACTTTGATAAATACACATGAATTAGGTCACCGGTCTTCAACGTCACGTGTATTTTCTAGATTGGAGAACTGTACGGTCTAGTTTTACCCCGAGTCATTCTTGGTTCCCTAGGTGCAAGTCACACCTTCAAGTGATCTTTTCCACAGCAACATTGTACAATGATATTGATCAGTGTCATATATTTTGTGAAGGACATCAACAAAAATGTTCATAGCACATCCCTGATCCCCAATCCACCCACTGTGAAAGCGACACGATGGGATGTTTAAGCGTTAGATACGATTGGATTTTGAGCATTTAAGGGGATAGTTAATACCAAATCCCACATTAATCCGAAAAGACATTGAAAATCACCGATAGACCACATCACCCCCGCGCTTCAGTCATCAACCCACGATGAATTTAAGTTGCAGAGATTTTGTGATAGATCTGTTTAAATTTCACTCGTCACCCGAATTTAATGGCTGATGTGACACGATAAGTTCTTCCCTAGTTTAAATTCTCTTGAGCTATTGTAAACAAAATCATTCTATGCATAAGGAGATTCAAAGCATCTGGAGAATCAAGATGAGTAATTCGAAGGTTGCAAATATCCCGTGAGTATCAAGATAACCAAGTTTTAGCCATCTTTGTAGGTATGTATCCAAGTCTGTGGATTTTGCATGGATATAATTTATATGTATTTTATATCCGGTTTTGTTCTCTACACAGTTTCTAAAATTTTATTTTAAGTTGCAGGAACAATTGTAAATTCTAACCTTGTACAATATCTACTGCAAACTGATATTCAGAAAAGAACATAAAATATACAATGGCAAATACAAACATTACACAGAGATTTTTCACCTGGAAACCCAAACCGGGAAAACCAACATATATTATATTCATACATTGTGTTACATTGTTTACAATACAATATACATATAGGAGCTAGCGACATCCAAAACCCTAACCCAATGACCTAGATTAGTCCAAAACCCTAATTCCTTAACTGGAAATAGAAAACCATCGGCAAAAAACCATGTGCCGAAAAAACCACCTAAATATCATGTGGTCCCGGAAATATGTCGTCCCAAATTTTTTTTTTCGGGGGCGCTGCTCCCGAACCCCCACTCGGGGGGGTCCGCCCCCCTGCACCCCTCGAGGGGGGGCTTAGCTGGCCCCCCTCTAACCCCCCCATGCACCCGATGCAAACACTCAAACACTACTACTCATGCAAAGAACATAACACATACCCAACATTCTCCCACTTGTTGTTTTCTTTGCACACAAGGGGTTATAGGGTTACATAGTCAACAATGCCCATGGATCCTCTACACCAAGAGAACTTCTCAATGCTCACAGATTTTGTTAATGAATCTGCAACATTCTTCCAAGTTTCAACCTTCATCAGTGATACTTTCTTTTCTTCAATCATGTCTATCACAAAGTGATATTGAACATCAATGTGCTTTGTCTTTGAATGATAAGCAGGGTTCTTTGCCAAGAAAATTGCACTATGACTGTCACACTCTATCCTTACAACTTCTTGTACCAACCCAATACCTGAACACAATATTTGTAACCATACTGCTTCCTTACTTGCATGAGTGGCTGCCATGTATTCAGATTCTGTAGTTGAAAGTGCCACTACAGCCTGTCTTTTGCTCATCCAACTTATTGCTCCTCCAAACAGGTTAAACACATACCCGCTTGTAGATCTCCTACGATCCAAATCTCGATCCCAGTCTGCATCCGCAAAGCCATGTATATCAACCACTCTATCCAATCCTGGTCTTCCTTCGTAACACAATCCATAGCTAGCAGTGCCACGCAAATACCTGAAAACTCTTTTTACTGTTGTCCAATGCTCCTTCCCTAGTTTTGACATATACCTGCTCAAAACTCCCACTGCATGTGTAATGTCCGATCTAGTACAAACCATTGCATACATCAAACTGCCAACTGCACTCACATATGGAACATGAGACATGTTCTCCTCTTCTTCATGTGTCTTGGGACACTGATCCACAAATAACTTTACACCAACAGGAATAATAACCTTAACCGGTTTACATTCCTGCATATTAAACCTCTGCAATATTGTCTCAACATATTTTCTCTGATTTAACCAGAGTTTCCTTCTTTTTCGATCTCTTTTAATTTCCATGCCCAAAATGAAATTTGGAGCACCAAGATCCTTCATGTCGAATTTAGAGTACAACTGAGTTTTCACATCGTGGATAATCTCCTTGTTGTTTCCTATCAGCAACATGTCATCCACATACAAGACCAAATAAATCAGATGATCACCAATTAATTTAGAATACACACAGTGATCCTCTTTTCTTCTTGTGAAGCCAATTCCCAGCATATAGGTATCAAATTTTTGATACCACATCCTTGGTGATTGTTTTAAACCATACAGGGACTTTTTCAGCTTGCATACCAACTCCTTCCTTCCTTTCACAGCATAACCTTCTGGTTGCTTCATAAATATTTCTTCTTCCATATCCCCATGCAGGAATGCCGTCTTCAAATCCATCTGTTCTATTTCAAAATCAAATGCAATAGCAACAGATAACATAAGTCTTATAGAGGTTAACTTGGCAACAGGAGAAAAAATCTCACCAAAATCAATTCCCTCAACCTAGGAATAACCCTTTGCTACTAATCGAGCTTTGTATTTCTCCACTTTTCCTTCTGCATTCAACTTCTTTTTAAATACCCATTTTATGCCTATGGGCTTTATTCCAGTTGGAAAATACACTAGATCCCAAGCCTCATTCTTATCCAAAGATGCCATTTCTTCTTCCATGGCCCTTTTCCAGAGATTTCCATCCTCTGAATCCACTGCCTCCCTGATAGTTCTAGGATCATCATCAGTAATAGACAAAGCAAAATTTGAATGAAAATCAGATGAACTATACCTTTCTGGTAGCCTTCTTTCTTGATCCGATCTCCTCAATACTGGAGTATGAGGAACTTCTTCTTCTGATTCATGTTCTTCTGTAGAGTCTACTTCATCATCCTTTAAATCAAACTCTAACTTCTCTGGTTCTTCCTTACTTGGTAGGACTTCATGTTTAACAACATCCTTCATTTCTCAAAATACCACATCTTGGCTATACACTACCTTCTTAGTTTCTGGGTTCCAAAGCTTATAACCTTTGAGACCATCTTTATATCCAATAAAGATACATTTTTCAACCTTCTTATCTAGCTTACTCCGATTTTTCTTTGGAACATGAACATATGCATCACATCCAAATACCTTAAGATGTGTGAGAGAAGGTTCTTTACCAGTCCATACCTCTTATGGAGTCTTGTCACCCAACGTTGATGAGGGTGATCTGTTGACCAGATAACATGCAATACCCACTGCCTCTGCCCATAATTCTTTCCCTATCCTGGCACCACTGAGCATGCACCTTGCTTTTTCAATCAACGTCCTGTTCATCCTTTCTACAACTCCATTCTGCTGAGGTGTATATGGAGTAGTCTTCTGCCTTTCTATACCACACTTCTTACATAATTCTTCAAATTCATTCCCGCAGAACTCTCCGCCATTATCTGTCCTCAACACCTTAATTCGTTTCTCTGTTTGATTCTCAACAAGAGCCTTAAAATCTTTAAATCTGTCAAAGACTTCAGATTTCTTCCTGAGGAAATATATCCAAGTTTTCCTCGAGAAGTCATCTATAAATGAGACATAGTANATAGATTTTCCCAATGATGGGACCGACACAGGTCCAAAAACATCACTGTGAACTAGCTGTAAAATTCCTTCTGCCCTCGTTGCACCAGAGGGGAATCTTACCCGATTCTGCTTCCCATATAGACAATGTTCATAAAAATCAAAATCCAGAGAGAATCTAGACATACCTTCAACCATACCTTTACCGTGTAGTAGTCGAAGACCCTTCTCTCCGATATGCCCCAGTCTTTGATGCCACAACATAACCTTTTCTCCAGATACTGTAGGAGTTCTTTCTTGTTCAACTTCAATATCAGGAACAATGGAGCTATTACACCCATCACTAATAGTGCTTCCTAGAAGCTTATACAGAGTTCCAAACTGAACACCCCTCATCAACACCATTACTCCTCGAACCATCCTGCAAGTTCCCTTTTCAAAAATTGTTTTTACCCCAGCATCTTCCATTTTTCTTATAGAAATCAAATTTCTGGCCATACCTGGGATGTGTAGAACACCAGGCAGTGTTCTAATCCTTCCATCTATGAGT
>ML776793.1:127781-141063 GCA_009831015.1 Picea engelmannii
ATATATATATAGGAGCCATCGGCATCCAACACCCTAACCCAATGACCTGGATTGGTCCAAAACCCTAATTCCTTAACCGAAAATAGAAAACCATCGGCAAAAAACCATGTGCCAAAAAAATCACCTAAATATCATGTGGTCCCGGAAATATGTCGTTTCGAATTTTTTTTTTCGGGGGCGCTGCCCCCGAACCCCCATGAGGGGGGATCCTCCCCCCTGCACCCCCCTGCGCACCCAACATAGATGCTCAGACACTACTACTCATGCAAAGAATATAACACATACCCAACAACAATTCTGCCAAGAAATCCAACCACTAAATGATCGTCGAGGGCATCGAAGCTGAAAGAACTAGAGATAGGCAAAGGTTCTTCTCCAAGGCTTGCAAGACAATTAGAATACACTCCGAGGTCAGATATTTTCATTAAGACAACAACGAAGAAGGATTTCATCCAACCTTCAGCCGTTGGAGATACGAAGGAAAGCACAAGGTCCAAGATAACACTCCCACATTGGGGAGAGCTCTTTAAAAATATCAGCCAGGAGGAATACCCAGAATACATCCCACATAGTGATCCATATGTGAGAGCACTCAACGATGAAGTGTCCCGAACATCCGACGGTCGTACCTGCATATGGTGGTGATCATAACTCCCATTTTTCTCGGTATAGAACTCTTAAAGTGGTTCATCGACCACACAGATACACATAAGTGTTTAATCAATTATGAAAATGTGGGTGTGTCGGGGTATTCCTTCCGATAGAGGTCCATAAATACTACAAACTTTGAGACCCCAAGGAGAAGCTGAATACAAATTTCATCATGAAGTTCTACGAGCACCACGACACTAGCTGGGTGATGGCCTCATGGTGGAGAGAATATGAGAAATACACCAACCGGAGCTCTGTCTGGTACCAGATGACCAACGTAAGGGATCCATACATCTATTTGATGGCTCTCATCTTTTGATTATATGGAGAGAAGTACTACTTCAGATTTTCAGAGGCATGGATTCCCTTAGCTTACGCAGTGAAAATCACTGGGAGCAGTTTCAACTAGGGAGCAATCATTTCTAAACAACTGAGCATCTGTATATAACAGGTTTAGACGCCGAAGGAAGGAGAGACACCAGATTTCTACTTGGCTTCATATCTGCTCGATTCCATGTGCACTTGATGGCATGTTACAGAGCTCTCAGTACATGCCTACTTCAATGTGCTATGGGAGAACATGTATAAAAGGTCTTATTCCATCATCTACAATGAATTCATCGCACAAATTTATTTCATTATTTTTAAGAAAGAATGCCCAAGACTATCGATTGCGGCCAAAAATATGATTTCCAAAGTAGGCCATTGGTACTTGGACGAGTGTGACACATACATCAAGGTGTTCAGGGCCATCGAAGCACCACATCTCTTACCAGCGCATGTCCCATATTGGCTTGTAGGAGGAGAAATATTCTATCAAACCATCTTCCAAGGATACAATGCCACCCTAGTCAAGGACAAGAAGTGGGAATTTGTTCCCTATGGTTTCCATATAGGTTTCTACTTGGTTAAAGACACATCTCAAGCCAAACAAGAAGAGATGAGCCAACTCTGGTTCAGGTTCTAGACAGGTAGGTTCCACAATAATGAACTGAAGGGCCTAGTCCCACAACATGCTTCACAAGTGTCGTCCTGTTGTTCATACACCCACAAAAAATTTGAAGATGAGGTCTTCACGAAAAATTCCCAGGACTAGGATGATGTGGTAGCAAGGATGGTCGACCAAAAAATGACCAGGTTCAGGGCCATGATCCTAGATGAACATGCGATGACCATAGAGCAATTCACTCAAGAGGCCCTTAGAGATAGAGAAGAAATTAGAGTGGCAGAAGAAACAAAGGTTCCCTTGGTGGCCCTGGTGCAGGATAGAGGATTCCCTATGACACATGACACATGAGCAAGTGGATTTCTCATGATAGAACATGTGCAACGAGTAATTTATTAGCTACAAGATGACCTAGACCTCATAGTAACGTTAGGGGCCCCTGATGGAAACCCAGATGAAATCCTGGTAGGCCCAAGCGACCATGAGATGATAGAAATTGATGAAATCGTCGAGTTAGATAACCCTGAAATTACAACGCCACATGCCAGATCACCGGGGGATGTTTCCTCTCAGCCATATATAGTAGGAACATTAGAGAGAACAAGTGCACCAAAACCCCTCCATGAATTGATAAACATCTATGATGATGAAGAAAGTCTGGAGGTATCCCTAGTGACTCCTGTGCAGATCACAGAGGAAAAGGAGACCGAAAAGGCATCTTCCCCAGTTCCCAATGCTCAAATTCAGATCCCTTCAAAGAATGACCAAGAGGTTGGAAGTGTCTTAGACACTAAAATACTTGATGTATCAGAGACTCAAAAGGATAGTCTGACAGATGATCAAGGGCTAGGAGAACAAAAAGAAGAAGCCCCGCGACAGGAAATAGACATCTCAATGACTAGTTATCAAGTAAGTACCGGGCATACCCTTGATGCTTCAATTTCAACTGGTACTCAAAATATTGATGAGAAACAAATGAAGGATGGACTGTCAGAACATATGGAGGAGGTTCAATAACCCATTCCTGAATAGATATACACCATCAGAGGCCTAGGAAATATGTTGAACCAGGGAGATCAGCAAATCCCTGAACCGGTGGATGAAGTTGCTAACATACATGCCATATATTATGAACAAAAAAGGAAATATATCATGCAGATAACCACCAAGAAAATGAGAATCACTCTAGATCGATCCATCCTTATCACCACAGAGAAAAAGTTGATGAACACAGAGCATGCCAAGAAATACAAACTTATCGGGGCAGGGATGGAAATCACAGATGCCACCCTAGAATGACCAAAAAGAGATGAAGAGGATATGGCTGCTATGCTGAAGAAATTGGAACATATACACCACTAGGAAAAATATTACTAGGACACCACATAGACCGCGGTGTTCCTAAGGAGCGAATTCCGAGAGGCCTACAGTGAATTTACAGATGAACGACACCTATTCACTGTAAGGGTAGTCGAGATTCAAGAAGACAACCTCATGGCACTGGCCACATGCAAGTATATGGACATGTGGTACGATAAATCACACTAATACATGGAAAGTATCGACTACATCAGAGCGGTTCAACAGGTCTAAGATGTTGAAGAGCATGGCATCTCGGTGTTAAAAAAAAACAAACTTGACCACATAAAGAAATCGACCAAATATTGGGAAAAAATGTCTCAAGAACCTCATAAGGAAATCCAATAGAAATGGGCCGAGTGTGAAAAGAGATGGACCAAGATCAACCAGGCAATGAGAGACATCGACCTCCCCGAATTCGACACACCCGATGACTTTGTCGACTTAAGTGACATAGCCAAATCACATGCTGAACAAGACTCATCATGGGATGCAGAGATAAGAAAGGTGGCAGACATGGTGCTAGGACAAGTGCAACAGTTCATGGAACACCCCATAAAAGCTCGATCCATGTTGCAACAATTAAGTGCTAGAATAGTCAAATATCGGACACAGGAAGTAGATATAAGAGAGATTCTTTTAGCCCCAATGGAACAACATAGATTCATGTATGCTAACACATGCGAGGATCTCTTTGTCAAATGGTTAGAGTATGAGAAGAGTCATCCACTCAAGTGAGATCATGTGATGACTCTTAGAAAGACTGATAGAATAAATCACCATGTGGAAAGATTTTGTTTTACTTAGATACACTTTAATAGTTATTTTTAGTTAATAGTATGTTATAAATAGGAGGATCGCCCAGTTAGAAAAGGGTCGATGGTTGTTTCAAAGACCCTCATTTTAGGACTTGTAAAGAACTATTTCAAAGATGCCTTAATTGATAAGTCCTATTTAGGACCAGAGACAAGTTTGTGCTTTTCATAAAAAGTGTGTATGATTGGATGTGGAGAAGAACTATTTCTGATTTCATCTCATGAATGGATGTTGTAATGAGTAATAGCTTCTAGATCTGTGGATAAGTTATCTGATTCAATGTTTTTCATAGTTCTTGTCTTTAATGATGAAAGTAAATCGTTCTGTTAATATGTGATTGATGATTAGAGTTAATAAAACTATTTTTCTTTTCGTAGTTTATCGCATGCATGTTTTCTTTTGAAAAATTGTGTCTCAGTCAATAATTGGAGAACCAACAGGTTAATCTAGTAGTACTAGGCATGTGGTAGAGAATCATTGTTTGCATGCTAGAGTGAAAGTGGCGCAACACCCCTACCTTAGCAGGTTCTTCTGGACCTTCCGGTCTAACGATAGTTATTAATATCCCCTTGAGTTGAAATGGCTCTTTGATTCCCAGTTGGAATATTCACACTTGTAACCACAGGTCCTTCTTAGGAGCTACGCCTATGAAATCAATCACTAGGAGAGAACTCTTACTCACGTGACCAACCAATGTGACCACAAACTTTATCCAAAAATTTATTTCATGAATTGCTATTTCGGGGGTATTGGCGTGATACAACCCTAACACTCCACATCCATGAAACCCAGAAACCCGATGTGGGAACTCTCCCCAAGACCATATCTGATGGTCATGTGCTTCCTCCTCGATCGACGACCACGATCGCATCATGACTTCATGTTTCACAATATCAGGACTATTTGTGTAACACAAGCCCAATGCTCCAAATCCCGACTTCTAAAATGTCAAGATATGAATTCAAGAGATCAACGACTCCCATTGATCCATATCCAACAGATACTATTCCTCCTGGTCTTGTGAGCGCTGAAAGGTTATCATCCATTTCCTTTCTATTGATATACTAGATCCAACGAATCATGGAATTTAGGTATTCCTCCCTGCGAGAAGTTCCATCGTCCATTCAGATTTTTAATGGCTCCAAGCCAAAGAACTTTGTGTCAATTCTTCTAGGGTTGACCTCTGTGAGGTGACTTCAACCTTCTGCCTTTCTTCGAATCCCTCAAAGTTTCTATCCCTTATGAGCTTGGCTTCTACTGAAAACTCAAGAATTCCAAGGGTTCTTTGCACGCACTCCTTGTGGCACTCACGACAACCTCTGGTTATCTGACGTCTTCCTCTTCTATGTGCTTCTTGCAACATAAATCCTTCAACCGCTCGCTTGGTTAGAAAAGTATAAGAATTCCCCATGCATGTGCACTCCTTGCACGTCTCTATGCTATACTCCCACTTCAGCTAGTATGAGAACAATGGTATCTCTCTTGAGATTTTTTGGGGTAAAACTCAGAACCTGTCAACACACACTTTAAGGACTTTCACTGCACTCCTTGTAGGAATTCTCAGGAAGAGAAACAATTGAAAGTCATTCTCTCCCTCTCAAAGACTTCATACATTCACTGATGAAATCATCCATACACACACATTTGAAACAAATGCATAACAGAGCATATGAGCAAATTGTAAACATACCATTAAGAGATGCAAACAGTAACCACCACAACACCATGAAACTAAATTAAATCCTTTTCATATTAATTCCAGTGCTTCTGTACATAGGTTGAATAACAACAACTATATGCTTATACAACCTTCTGTTCTTCTCTTCTCTCCTATTCTCTTGCTCTAAAACTCTCTAATTATTACAATGAGAATAATGATACATTATAATACATATGAGGGAGATTTATATAGTTTTCCCTCCTACACTCTAAACTATCTAATCGAAATAAAATATACAACTACTTTACATTTAATACAATAAATTCCTCGAAGAAACACATGAGATAAATCGCTTAAGATCTACATTACAACTAAAAACATAAATGTGAATGCATCCTTTCAAGATATTACATTAATGTCTTATCCTTTCAAATTCAAAACACTTTCAAAATTTGTGTTGGGGCATATCCATCTATCCTCCACTCTTGCACTTGCTTTGCTGGCTTGCTTATGATGCTCTCACATCATACTCCTTTGGGTGAAAAATTCATGAACTCCTATTCATGATATCCTGCATCATTTGTCCATGTTTCTGGATATTCGCTTCACTTTCCCAACTAGCATCCTCAATCGGGTGTCTCTTCCATTTGACCAAATACTCAAAATATGTCTTTTTTCGGGTCTTTTTGCTAACTCTCTGATCAATGACCTTTTCCATCTGTGGCTTTTCAGCTACAAGAAGTTGTTTAACCCATTGAATTTCTTTCTAATCTTCTTCTCCTTTGGATTCATCTGTTTTCTAAGGATATAGATCTGCTACATTGAATGTGGGTGATATGCCCACATCATCTGGAAACTCTATCTCATGCAAATTTGCTTCGAATTTCCTTATGATTTTACATGGCCCTATCTTTTTCATCTTCTGTTTATTATACATTCCCCTTTTAAACCTTTCTTTTCTCAGGTGCGCTAAGACTAATTCTCCCACTTTGAGCTGAATTTCTCTTCTATGTTGATCTGCTCTGAGCTTATATACCTAGTTGGAATTCTTTAACCACTCTCTGATTTTACTCTGGAGCTCTTGCATCTCTGCTTCATAGTCTTCTACTCCAACACTTCTGAACTCACTCTACTATAAGTCTCTCAACTCAGATACTCCTCTCAGCTATATTACATACATTATCTGGAATGGGCTCTATCCTGTGCTGATGTTAGGTGAATCCTTATATGCAAGTTCCGCTTGTGGTAGAATCTAATCCCACTAACTATGATGTTCAACTACTAAACTCCTCAACAAATCCCCTTAACTTCTATTTACTACCTTAGTTTGTCCATCCGTTTGAGGGTGATATGCTGAGATAAAAGATAAATTAGTCCCCAACTTCTACCACAGTGTCCTCCAGAAATGACCAACAAATTTGGTATCCCTGTCTGAAACAATACTCTTGGGTAAGCCATGAAGTTGAACAACTTCTTTGAAAAATAGGTTTGTGTTAGGCGGAAATATTGTCGTCTAATTTCATTGTAGTATTTTCCCAACTATTTAATTTGTCAATCCAAGGTTCATAGGCTTACGAAGCACACACACTATATATGCAGGACTGAAGTAGAAGTAATCTAATCTAAATTGTTTAATGAAATTAATCTAGGAAAGCATCAAAAAACTAACAAGGAAAGCATGAAATTGCATAAGGGAAAAATAATACAACATGTAAAGAGTTGAACGACAAATGACATATGTGAGCTCACACCATATATCAATCTCAAATTATATTACAAGATTCAAATGACAAAGCATGAAAGAATAACAAAGCTAATAATCAAAGATAAGAATCCCCTTCTCCTAGTTACAAGACTAAATTATGAATTACATTCCTCCAATTATGAATAACATCATCCAATTATGAATAACATGATGTATAACTCCCCCTCATGAAGAGAGAGCACTCTCTTATATACATGAAAGTATTGAAGAGTGTCATAATTATAGATCCACTATTCTCTCAACCATTCTCAACTACTTTCCCATTATTAGAAGATATGATCCCTTCAAATCCTCCACACATCTCTCACATATCTTAGATAAGATATGCCATCCAAATCTTCCATGATCTTCTCCTTGAGATCTCTTTCAAATATTCAAAATTTGAAGATGTAATTCGAATTTGAGGATAGGTGGTGTATTTTGACTTTGTTGCAATCTTCAAATATGTCAGCACACATTATCAAACTCATCCAACCTTGATATATAATGAAAATATGTAATTTTTCTAATATTTAATCACAAATTCCCTTATAATAATGAAATGAATACAATGAAAAATAATAAGGAGAAACCCACATATATTTATGAAAATGGTATGATGGAAGGTTAATGGGACAATGAAATGTAAGGAATAATGAAGGGAAAGGTGGATGAAAATAGGACATTTCTGATGCCCAACATAGCTCTCAACTCAACTTGTTGCATGTCCTAATGCAACCATGCATGGATCTTCTTAAGAAATTTTGGCATTTAAACTATGGCTTTGATTGATGATGTCTTTTTAATAAGGAATATTTCTAGGATTTGACATACAGGAGTAGCAGCATGTAAAGTACATGTGTAACAACATGTGAAATTTTCCTATGGTTGGTTCCTGTGTGACAACCATGAATACAAAAGATGTTGGTTCTTGTGTTAACAACATTCATTTCACTTATTGATTTTCTTGCTGCAATAATTTAGCCATGTACTCACTGGAAATAATAAGCTATCAATGTGCATAAGAGAGCATCACTGAGTATAATAAATCCTTTTATTTATCTTATGAATCATGCCGATATGTGTATCAATCGAAATGCAACAAAGTGTCCTTGGAAAAAAAAATTTGGTAAATAGTAAATGAGATGCAAAAATGGAGTGATAATAGTGGAAAAATGGAATACTGGTAGTGAATATATTCCCCCCCACCCCAACTGAATCGGTTGCATGCCCTCATGCAAATTAGTGTAGGTCATGGAAGGAAAGAGAGCATGGTGGGGAAATTTTCCAAAATATCCAAGTCGGAATATAAGGAATTGTGTGATTAAAGATTAGAAAAGAACATACCTCCACTTACCAAAAAAGTAGATGTATTTGTTGCGACTATTGGATCAGGAAAATTTGAATGGTGTTGTAGCTGCAACTATTGTAACTACTAGAGAAAAGAATGTCTGTCTGTGACTGATGGAAGATGGAAGGTGTCACTACTACAAGATAAGGAAAATGGAACTGCTAATGTTGTTGTTGTTGTAACTGGATCATGGGAAGTGAAGGAATCTAAACTACTACTACTGGATCATGAGAAATGTGGAAAGTAGAGAATATGGAATTGTGGTACTCTCATAGATCTGAAATTAAACTGCTACAATTTCTGAGGGGATCATAAAAAAGTGTATATTCTTCACCCGCTACAAAACCGATGGTACAATTCTAATCATGTGAATGAATGTGTCGGTGTTGAGCATGAAGATAAATCATTGGATTACCTGCCATTGATGAATGTCATTAACCAATGCAAGACAAACTCAACAGTGAGTTCAATGAGTGTCAAGGTACCCAAATACATCTTGCGAAGTGCGAATAGAGGTGTATTCCCATGATTGCTAGAAAGAGAGCTTGCCATTAAGGCATGCAAGCCTCAAGGTACTCAAAAGGAACTCTAGTCTATATCCCAGATAAGGTGCTGAGGTCGATGGGGCAAGACTTGTTGAAAGGTGGGCCTTAAGGAATCCTACATCAGTCAATGTGAGTTTGTATAAAAAGTTTTGGTAGGACTGTATGAAAGATCTTAGTATCAATAGTGTTTATGGAAAGGAAATCAAGGAAATGAAATCTTGGAAAGGGGGTTTGTTTTATTCAGAAGGAAAACTAGAAAGGAAAAAATGAACTGAAAAAGATAAGGGAATGTATGCAACTTAGAAAAATAAGCGTGTGAAATCATGAAGGATAAGGCAATGGGATATGGCTTCAACACAGGGATGACCAATTGGATTTTGAAGGAGAAATGGGACAGTGTTACAGTATGAAATTTGGAAAAAATGTTTCTGTGTAACAACAAACATCAGGATGCGCAAAACTTTTCTGTGTATCAACAAAATAGTGTTGTGTATCAGCAAAATGTTTCTATGTATCGACAAAACATTGTCGTGTATCAACAAAATGTTCTCTGTGTAATAACAAAACATTGCTGTGTATCAACAAAATATTGTTGTGTATCAACAAAATGTTTTCTGTGTAACAACAAACATCAGGATGTGCAAAAAGTTTCTATGTAACAACAAAATGTTGTTGTGTATCATCAAATGTCATGATGTTTCTGATGAGTAACAACTCCTTCAAGCTGTGTAGCAAAGCATCTATTCTTTGAAGAATTTTGTAATTCTTGAAAATCATTGTGGCATGAAAAATGAGCGTCCTATTCCTGCAATCAGTATTTAGTATTGATCCTGCAATCAAAACTTCATGAGAGCATCACAAAACATAAAATGCAAGAGATAAGTACAAATGTGAACTAATTGAGATAGAAAATAAATGCAATTATACCTGTTGTCCGCACTTATTCGTTTCGTCATTGATTGCCTCCAAAGTGACTTAAGAAAAACAAATGAATGTTAAACATAAGAAACTTGTATTTATTATTGTTTTCAGGAATATCCATTTGCAATTTTAAATTTTTTGAGTTTTTAAGTTTTTTTATTGTTTTTCTTTTTACATCAAAACAAATGAAATAAAAGAAATTCATGGTGCAGAAATGAAGAAAAATTCATTATTCTAGAAATATGAATAAGGTCACAGCACGAAAGTTCATAAGAAGTTCCATCAAATCAAAATATCAACTATAAACTTCAATGTCATCCTTCTTGCATTCCCCAAAACAACAATTATTTGGTGACATAAATCCTATGCTACAGCTTGGAAAGTTCTGTCAAAAATCTCTTCTGCAGTAATGCTTTGAATCCTTTCTGCATTTCTGTCATTGATGGATGTTTACTTCTTATGCGACCATCATTCAGGGAAAAATAAACCTAGTTATGATACTTCCATTCATCCCCTATTGACTAAATTCAAGCAATAAGATGGTGAATTCAAACATATTTGGATTGCACTTAGGATGGATCCAAGACTGTTTTCATTAACTTCCATGACATTTGTGCATTGTATTAGTTACTCGACCATGCCTGCATTATCATTCACCTTCAGATATTCCATAAGTTAGATAACAGAAATGAAGATGTCATTTAAAATGCATCATCTCAGACACACCACCATAAGAAAAATTAACAAGGTGATTTGTTTATGGATAATCAAGGGCGTGTCGAGAGACAAACAACAACCAGTGATTTGTTTTCTCAGGAAGACATCAGCATAATTCCTTCGCAAAATGATGAGAAGTAGATCTCAGTACAAATCGATGCTCCACTTGACAATTATATACCAAAATCTCATTCAGTTATCTTACCAGTTGGGGTAACGAGAGATAGCAAAACAACGAGCACATAAATGAGAATGATGCATTGTATTGTATATGTGTTTTCTGGAATGAGATGTACCTGACGTTCATCAATTGTTGAATTGTATGCTTAAATTTTTTTCCTGTTTATTATATGACCTTCCACGCACGTGAATATGATGCAAAACATTTTGCAATGAAATCTCATTCAAGGCCATGCCGTGTTTCTGCAATTCTTTCAAATAATCCAATTCAATAGGCTGCAAAAATAACACAACTTCCCCTTTCTGGTATAGACTAGTTGTTCTACCAACCTTATGCACATATTCATTCGCATCTCCTAGAGATTCATACTGAATAATGCATCCAACTTTTGGAAAGTCCAAGCCTCTTGTCGCGACATCAGTGCATAAGAGAAGAGCACATATTTATTCATTATATTCATGAAAGGTTTTCTTCCATTTTTCTTGTGCCATATTTCCATGTAGACGAAGCGTTTTGGATTTTATGATGCTTCCCTTTTCTTCATCCAAGTCTTGAGTATAGCCACCATTTATACTAACTGCTGCTCTAGGCCCAAATCCTAGAGGCACATCATTAATCAAATCATCATTCAAACTAGACGATTCAATGAGATTGGGTACATTTAATTGTTGATCAGAGGGTGGCCAGGAACCAAATCCAGGTGGAATATCTGTTTATGAAGGATCTTTATGTTCAACTGTAATATTTTCAAGCAACGTACCAGTTAGTTCAGATTTCATTGTTAGTGATCTACTTTGAACATAATGGTTTTCAAAGCTAGTATCAATCACATATTTTGGGCTGTCAGTTCCATATGGCACCGAATCTAAGACACCAAGGCATGTTGGAGAATCCATCAAATGACCAGATAGTGCAAGCATTTTTATATTGTTGTTCTGGTATCTTATGCATAACATTAGAGGTTACATTATTTCTTCGCCACACAACACATCCAATCAAACCATTATTCTCATTTATATTCTCAAAATATTTGTGTTTAACATATTTATTGAGAACTTACATTGTGATAAGATCAGTGGGGAATAAAGATCAACTCCCGAAGCCCGTTTTGCATATCCTACCCCTTCTCCTTGATTGTAAGAATCATAAACCTCCTGAATTCTCATTGGACCATTCTATGAGGAACCATCCCTACAACAAATTGAAACCACCTTTTGCCAATACTTTAAATTTCGGGGCCAAAAATAGATGCCTGGGTTCTTTAGATTGATATTCTGGCCTTCGTGATGCGGGGCTTGGTGGTCATGTGCGGAAATCCTTTGCCATTTGTCTTTCTAGCCTACCCACTGAAGGATGCTCTTACATATTCTGCACGCCTTCCAGATCAAGATCCAAATACAGGCCCTCCAATGCTAGGGACAAAGGAAAGCACAAGAGTGGTTTCCATTATTCATTTCTTTCATGAAAATCTTAAGCGTGAGCATTCATAAGAGTAAGAGAGAAATTGTTAATTAATTGGTGCCAAAACATAAAAGAACCATGAGATGCGAAGGTTTTAAACCTAGATAACATGTGTCCCTAAATATGGATTGAAGATATCGACCCGTGGACATGGAAAATCGCAATCCTGCCACCAACCATCCCAGAGATTTTCAATAGTTAAAAATCACCATAAAGAGGGTAAATAATCCAGAGAGAATCAGGCTTAAACGAATAGTGGAATTCAGTTGCGATTTAGACATGAAGATGTCACTCATGGAACTGCATGCTCAGGAAACTTCCGTGCATAAAATATGTGATTTCCCTTAGATTTTACTTAACAAAACTGAAGTAAGGATGCACAATCAAGATTTGGTGCACATTTTCTGGTCAAACAAAACAAAATATCTATTTTTTTTGATATGATGCTTAAATGAGAATCGAGAAATAAATTCATCTTATGCTTTATCGTGTACTCTAATTCTCATTCTTTAGAAAACTAAAGTTTATCATTGATTTGGTTAGTTTCCTTGATAATTGCATAACAGTCTCTGGGATAAATGATAATAGACCGGGTATGATGACATCAAAAGAGAGATAGTTGCTTTGAGTACTGAGAGTGCTGGAAAGAGTCAAATATTCATGGAGTCTTTTAGTCATCGAGTGGTTCTAGTTTCTCATATTGATCCAGGTGGATATTGGGGGCCACCCATCTTTTCCAAATGGCTCAAAACAGTTTTCTGGCCATTTTGGCAATTTACTATTTTTTGCAGGTTTTAACTTCTGGGGCCATTTTGAGGGCCTAAATGAAGGTTTTTCGAGATCGAGGTTCTCAATGATAGCTGAAGGCATGATTGAGGCCCCAAAATGAATCTCCTCGACGATACCTTTCCAACGAGCTATCACACGCCT